>RJWM01035802.1:0-18598 GCA_004363535.1 Dasyprocta punctata | reverse complement strand
ATGAATCTTACATGTCTATATCTGTCAATATCCCCAACCCCTAGGAAGGTAATGATATGCAATATTGTAACTACTGCCAAACTTCAACCACCTCAGTGTGTAAACCTACAATGTTATCGTATCAGATCTGTTGTTGTTGTTTGTCTGTCTTTTTTGACTTTTATTTCTAGCTTCTGTATCTATTTTCTCTTAAATAAATTTAAAAAAAATAAAATAAAATAAAGAATAAAAAGGCTGGGGATATAGTTCAGTGCAAAGATCGCAGGTTCAATCCTTAATACAAAAGAGGGCAAAAAAGTTAAACAATTATAATCATCTTCTCCTATTTAAAAATAAATAACAAAGTTTACCTGCAGCATTTGTTGAAGAAGCAGAATGCTACTGGGAGAGAGCCACTTAGGAACATCATATTTCCCTCTCTACAAAAAGCAAACAAAAAAAAATTATAAGATTTAAGTTCAACCAGCCTTGACACAGACTTTTAAGGTAACGATATGCTACAGGTTTACTTCCAAGCTTACAGACTTTACCCACTATTAAGATTCAGTAAGCATATTTTTATTTTAAAGAGAATAAAACCCAAAAAACAAAACAGAATAAAGTCAATCAAAGCAAAGCAGTGAAAGTGGTAGAGAATTTCAAAATAGGATAATAGGAAATCAACAAGGGTTACCATAATATATCTTGCTATCTTCACAATAGTTGTCCACACCACCAGACAGCAAAATCAAACAAAACAGAATAACACCAATCAAAACATAACATTATATAAAATGAAACAATGAAATGGAACAAATCAGTGAGAACAATACTGCACATTGTTAATCTTCAAAAAAGTTGTTAAGATTACCAGACCCAGGAATAAAACGAACCATTGGATTTCAAAAACAAGACAGAAGTGATATCCCCCATGGCTGACACAATACACACTGCCCTCCTCCAAGTAGAAGCCCAGACCACCAGCCCCAGGCCTGCAGAGTCAACCAAACAATACAAGCATCAACCTATTCCTTTCCCTTCAGTTGCTATCATCTCAACCTAAGTCCTCCAAATCAGCGGTGGGGAGGGGGGATGCTCTTTCAGTTTTTGAGCCCATGCACTTGCTGGCTCACAGGAAGGCATGGTTTCTCTTCTGGCTGAGGCTCTTATCTATCAGTATGGCAGAGCCTGCTTCACAGGAAGGCATGGTTTCTCTTCCGGCTGAGGTTCTTTCTGATCTGCATGGCGGAGCTTGCTTCATGGGAAGGCATGGTTTGTCTTCTGGTTGAGGCTCTTACTCATCAGCATGGCAGAGCCTGCTTCATGAGAAGGCATAGTTTCTCTTCTAGTTGAGGCTCTTTCTGATCAGCACAGCGGAGCTTGCTTCATGGGAAGGCATGGTTTCTCTTCTGGCTGAAGCTTTTACCTATCAGCACAGTGGAGTCTGCTTCACAAGAAGACACGGTTTCTCTATTGGCTGAGGCTCTTTCTGATTCGTATGATGGAGTCTGCTTCATGGGAAGGCATGGTTTCTCTTCTGGCTGAGGCTCTTACCAATCAGCATGGCAAAGCCTGCTTCATGAGAAGGCATAGTTTCTCTTCTGGCTGAGGCTCTTACAGATTAGCATAATGGAGCTTTGTTCACAGGAACACTCAGTAAGTATTATTAATAATAATAAATTCATTTCTTTCCTTAAAGAAAAAAACCTAGTAAACACTAGCATTACCTCTAATTACCTATGTTTTAGAGGAGGGCTAGAACACATTCTCTATGCTCTTGTCAAAAGCATAAATGCTACAGTTATTGGGAACCCATAGTGTGATTACACAAACAGCAAGTATACTCAACTTGTATTGCCAAACAAACTGGAGTTTATCATCTCAGAGCAATTAGCAGTTGACATAATGAAACAGCCAAAAAGCATATTTGGTAACAACATATAGACTGTGGTTAAAAAAAAGTTCACACATATCATTCACAAGGCAGAATCCACAATCATTGAGACAAGTTGATAAGACACATTTTCTAAGGCAAGTACCTTCTTTTGGGAATGGGAGAGACACAGGAGACAAATGTTTATAATCTAGTATACTCAGAAATTATGATGACCACACATCATCAACTAAAGATCAGATCAAGTAGCTACTAAACATCAACATGTATTAAAATACCTCTTTTTTTTTTTTTTTTTGGGTACCAGGAATCAAACTCAGGACCTCACACTTGCCAGGCAGGTGCTGTGCCACTGAGCTGTATCCCTGACTCTAAAATACCTCTTTATATAATCTCCCACACATCTCCTCTTACCCAATTTGAAAGAAATGATACAATAATTTTTCACAACAGAGATCAAGTTACCTAATGCTACATAATAAAATAATTATTGGAGAAAAATTAAAGTTGAGCTGTAATTCATAGTATAGACCAAAATTAATTTCACCAGATTAAATGCCAATATAAAACCATTAGGAGTACTGGACTTAAAAGTAAGGGTGATTATTTTTAGAAACTTTCTATACATAACAGCAAATAAAAAACTAAAAAAGGCTAACATACAATAAAATGAAAACCTGACATCCTTGTACAATAAACACTACTAGTGAAATTAACTACGATTGGGGAAGGGGACTTCTACACCTAAATGACAAAACAATGTACTTAAGCACATAAAAATATCTCAAAAATCTTTAAGATGGGCCAGGGATTTAGCTAAGGGGCATAAGCACCTGCCCGGCAAATGCAAGGTCATGAGTTCAATCCCTGGTACCAAAAATAATAATAATAATAATAATAATAATCATTAAGATGTCACCACTAGCAGCAAACCTGCTCTTCCCACACTTACCCCCATGTCAGTTAATAGCAACTGCATTGTACCAGTTGGTCAGGCCAAAACCTTGAATTGATCTTTAACTGCAGTACTCCCCCTTTCTCTCACACTCCACATTAAAGTCATCAAAATCTACTGGGCTTTATGCTCAAAATACATGCAGAATATCACTTGTAACCACAAAATACATGCAGAATATCCAGTAACCACATCCAAGTCTCATCTTGCACAGCATAGTAGTCTTCCAAACCCTCCACTGTCCCTCCCGCAAAGTCTGGTCTCCATTCACTACCGCCTAAGCCCTTTTAAGACACTGGATCAAGCCATGTCACTTCACTACTCAAAATTCTCCAACAGATAGATCCCCATATCACTCACATTGAAGTCAAAACTCCTTACCCTGGATCCAAGACCCTGGGTGGTCTGCTTCCCCACATCCACCCCATTCCTTGCTACTTCACAAACTGACTTCCTCAGCCAGGTGTGTGGCTCACGCCTTTAATCCCAGTACTTGGGGAGGCTGAGGCAGAAGGACCACAATTCACAGCCCAGCCTAAAAATAAAAATAAAAACAAAAATGTCTGGGGATATATTTCAGTGCAAGGCCCTAGGTTCAATCTCCAGTACTAGAGGAAAAACAAAAACAAAAACAAAACTTCACCTTCTCACTCACCAAACTACCATTATAAATGAAAAACAGTCTTGCCTTACTTAGGGCCTATGAATTCATGGTTCCTTGGTCTATTATACTTTTGTTAGATACTCTTCTTCAGGTCTCTACTTAAACACCAGTGGTATTGGTGAGAATTCCCTTTACTACTATTATAACATAACATCCTCAGTCATTGCCTACTTCCCTTCCACACCTACTAATTTTCTTCACAGTCTTTATTATTATTTCTCATACTACTTTTTTTCTGCTTCGCTATATTTACATATAAACTCCTTAATTACAAGGATTTCTGTCTTTTCTGTTCATCTATGAGGATGTCTGAGTCTAGCCTGTAAAGATACACAGTTAATATTTGTTGGGCAGGCATGGTAACTGTTATCCCAGTTACTCAGAAGGCTAAGGCAGGAGGATCACAAGTTCAAGGCCTCCCTGGCAACTTGGTAAGACCCTGTCACTAAATAAAAAATGTCTGAGGATATAGCTCAGTGGCAGTATACCCCTAGATTTGATCCCCAAAACCCTGCCTCTGAAAAGGCACAGGTAATTCTCAAAAAATAACTTTTAAATATCCAATAAACACGGAAATTCACTCACCTAATCTAACAATAAAAATCAATCCAAAACAAATATGATGCTACTTGTTATCTATCAAACTGACAAACTTTTTTTCTTTTTCTTTTTGAGACAATTCTTATATTGCTCATGTTGGTCTCAAACTCCTGGGCTCAAGCAATCCTTCTGTTTTAGCCTCTGAAGGAACTGAAGCTACAGACATATGTCACCATGGCCAGTTTTCAAACTGACAAATTTTTTTTAAAAATGTTATGCAGCATTAGTAAGAGTTCAGGAACAAGAGTGCTCATATATACAACTAGAGAGTATAAACTTTTCTAAAGAGCAATTTGGAACTATCTATTTAAAAAGTGTTCAGAATTGTACATACATACACAATAAGAAACAGGCAGGCTTTTTGCAGATGGAAAGAGAATCTAGGGATGGAGTGAGAAAGGAGAAAAGGGAAGGGAAGAAGACAAGAAGGACTAAGATGTGATATGTACTTGGACCAACTCCTCACAATGAATGTATTGATTATGTGTCACAAAATGGACTGATAAAAATGTATTTAAAAGAAGTCAAACATCTAAAAAAAAATTTTATGTATATCCTTGATCTAGCAACTTTATTTCTGGCAATTTATCCTAAAAAAAAAAAATCACTTGGCATACACAAGTTTATGAAAAGTATTTATCACAGAATTGATAAATACTTGCTATCTGAACTAATTTGAAAGTCTCCAAAACTAAAAAATCCAGGGAGAAAGAATAAGCACACACGCACGCACACGTGCATGCACATACACACAGCACCAGCATTGGGGCTCTCTGTTCTTATAAGTCTAGGACATAATTCTTATACCTAAGACTACAGTGGCCAGCTGAGTTTTAATTATATTACACAGGTAACCAAGAGTCCTAAAACTGTATATGAAGTTATAAAGAAAATGTATCAAAGTCAAAGAACTTGACCTTTCTGAGAATAAACAGACAGATCTACAAAATGTTTCCTAGGAAAAGACATTGCTTTCATTTTACAAGTAACAATGTAACACTAAAATTTTCATTTCTATCTAAAGTACCCAGGAAGACACATTTATGCCTTACCAGAGAGGCTTAGTGCTCGCCAGAATCAAGAAAATGACAAAAGGGCCAGAAGTTTGGCTCAGTGGCTTAAGCACCTGCCTGGCAGGTGCAAGGTTGTGAGTTAGATCCCTGGTACCACAAAAAAAAAAAAAAAAAAAAAAAAAAAAAAAAAAAAAAAGAAAAGAAAGGAAAAAAAAAGAAAAGAAAAGAAAATCACAAAATTTGTCTCCAAACTATATGATGAAGCCCCTAATTCACTGATGGCAAACGTCCAGAGACAAGTACCCAAACTGCAACTTACTTATCACAAAGTGCTAACACTGGAATTAAACCTGAATACTGAAGTTTTAGTTTAGACAAAACAACTCATACATTAACATCTTTTACCTTAAAAGAGAAACAAATATGCATGCCCTAGGTTCGTCAACACTGCCCTCATCCATTTCTCCCTCCTGTCCTTCCTTTATGGCCAGCTGCACCCAATCTGAAGCCTCAGTGCTGCCTTAGTTCCATACCTATCCATAGCAAGGAGAAATTTTCAAGTTCTTTGGTCAATTCTCTGGAACTCAGCAGTAAGTCACAGCTGCTACATGACTAGCCCTGACCTACTTGGCTCCCCTCTCATATCTGAGCTTTGTCTTAGACCAAGGTTACTCAAGAATCTACCCCTGGGGACCTGATTTGTTCTCATTCTTGGAAAACTGCCCATCTGCCTGATCTCTCAAACATTTCAGCTTGCTCCTGTCAGGGTCCCATAGAGTACAAACCACCCTGAAACAGGGACCCTCCCACTTGCTGAGAAGTCACGGTCTATGAAGTCTCTGACCACAACCTGGGGCTTGAATGTCCTCTGCTATCCCTCATTCACTAGTCAAGACCTCCATATACTTGGGGTGGTCTTCTCTTATGCTGATTATTTGCAGTCATTTGCAGCTTACTCTCTGGACATCATCTGTACTGCACTGGGTTCAATTACCCCACTCCACAACAACTGTGCAAGAGTAAATTTCTTGTTTTAAGCCACCACCCTGAGTACTCTGTTAAAATACCCTTAGAAAACACACACACCATCTGTAGGGTTTGACTTCCTCGTGTTACCTCTCCCATCAGTATTGACTACCCCGCAAGAATAAGTCTGGTTCCAGCATCCAGCTCTTTCTGGTCTGCTCCAATACACAAGTAACAGGCCCATAAACAGATGTACCAAAGTAAAACAAAACAAAACAAAACAAAAAAAACTATGCTTTTCATTCAGAAACTACTATGCAAAACAAAAGTACTCATAATTGAACTTAGGCATACTCCACAGAGAAAATGAATACTCTGACCAAAGTACTGAATAAAATAGAAGTCCACCAAATGGATTCCAAACTCCTTTTTATTTTTTAATCACCCCTTTTTATCATCCCATTCTGAAATCATGGAGTTGTTAAAGTTGTTTTGTGGTGCTGGGCACTTGATTTAGGGCATCACACTATCTATTTTTTTTTTTTTTTTAAGACAGAGTTTCACTATGCAGTTCAGGCTGGACTTGAATTCACATTGTACCCCAGGCTGGCCTTGAACTCACAGTGATCCTCCTGCCTTAGCCTCTCAAGTTTTGGGATTACAGGTACGTATCACGATGCTCTGCTCTCACACATTTATTTTTTCTCACATTTTTTAAAATTTTATTTTAAAGATAGTAAAATCCAACAAAAGACAACAGAACAATCAAAACAAAGCAGTAGAACTGGCATAGAACTTCAAGGAGAGATACTATAAAAACAATGGCTACTATAGTGTATCTTGTTATTTTCAGAATAGTTGACCATTCCATCAGGTATAGCAAAACCAAACCAAAAACAAAACACAATAAAACCAATAAAAACAGAATATGAAATGAAGAAAAAAAAGGAAAAAGAAACGAAAATTAATCAAAATTAAGCAAAACAATGAGAACGATATTGGGGCTCGAAGACAAGACAGAGGACAATCCCACATATTTGCCACACTGCACAATGTCATCTTCCCAAGAAATGCTCAGACTGCGGGCACCAGGCCTGCAAAATAGCCTAACAATACAAGCATTTAGTTCCTTTATGTACCTTAGTTGCTATGAATTTAGCTGGTCCCCTGAGCCAGAGGGTTGCTTATGAGTTGGGGGGGGGAGTCCTTGATTCGTAGCCCACACACTGGTAGGCCTATGGGACACACATCTCTTTCTCTTCCCAGAGTCTGCGCAATCGCACACACTCACCAGGGAGGCAGGCGGGTTTTCTTCTGGTTGCTGCCTCTTTGCCCAACATGGCGGGTTCTCAAAAGGTACATCGTTCTCTTCCAGGAGTCTGTGTGGTCACACACACTCACCAGGGAGGCAGGCAGGTTTTCTTCTGGTTGCTGCCTCTCTGCCCACCATGGCAGGTTCTCAAAAGGCACATCATTCTCTCCCTTTCTCACGCATTTTTAAAGCAAGCACTCCACCACTGAACCACAACCCCAGCCCTCATAAAGTATCTTTTAAAAGATACCAAAGCCAGAGGGGCCCCCGCCCGGCCCGAGCGGCGCAGGCACCAATCAGGACTCAATATGGACTGCCTTCCGGGGTCCTGAGCCCAGGACCTTGGAGGAGAAGGAGAAGGAGAAGGAGAAGGGCCCCGCGAGGGGCCCCCGCCCGGCCCGAGCGGCGCAGGTAGCGATCAGGACTCAATATGGACTGCCTTCCAGGGTCCTGAGCCCAGGACCTTGGAGGAGAACGAGAAGGGCCCCGCGAGGGGTCCCCGCCTGGCCCGAGCAGCACCGGCACACGGGCTTGGAATCAGGGACAACACTCCCCGCCCCGTCCCCCTCCACCGTGAGCAACCTGCTGTTTCGGAGGATAGCAACCAAGGAACATCAACCAACTTTTGTTTTGTAGATTTGGCCAGGCCTCTGGTCAGCAACCCAAGCATCTCTTTACAGTGGGCAATGTAGTAAGTATGGGGGATTCTCTTCTGCCTTGCCTTTTATTTTATTTTATTTTATTTTATTTTTTTTTGCGGCACCAGGGATTGAACTCACAACCTCACGCCTGTCAGACAGGCACTTAAGTCACTGAGCCAAACTCCTGGCCCTGGTTTTTTGAGGCAGGGTCGCACTGTGTAGCTCAGGCCAGCCTTGTGTTCGTTTTGTAGCCCAGGCTGGCCTCGAACTCACAACGCTCCTCCTACCTCAGCCTCCCGAGTGCTGGGATTAAAGGCGTGCGCCACCACACCTGGCTTTGTCTTTTATTATTAATAAAATATATAAAAAAAAAAGATACCAAAGCCAGGCATGCCAGTACAAGTCTATAATCCCAACACCCAGGAGGCTAAGGCAGAAGGACTGCTACAAGTTCAATGGCCAGCCTAGCTACAAAGTGAGTTCAAGGCAAGCCTGAACTATAAGACCCTATCTCAAAATACCAAACCAAACCAAACCAAACCAAACCAAACTGAACATATGCCTTGTGTTTGTTAGAACCTTGCTAGCAATCTTCTCCAGAAAAGGGCAGAAGAAACAAATGAAAAAGTAGAGTCTGGCACATGAGAAACAAGAATGAACTGGAGTCGTGCTGGGGTACTATGTCTGAATTCCAGTTTTGCTTCTTAGTAACTCCAAGAATTTTTTATTTAATCTTCATGACCTTGTTTCCAAAGAGTAGACCCTGAAGACAAATTTTCTTGGTTCAAATTCAAGATCTACTACTTACTTGCTTTGTGATTTTGGACAAGCTATTTAACCATACTGTGTCTCAGTTTCCTGACCTATAAAAGGACATATAATAGAAGTCATGTGGGGCCCAGGAGGAGAAACAAGTCAATTCACCCTTCCCATGAGTCAGTGGAAGCCACGCTGGGCCTGGGAGGAGTAACAAGAAGCCAATTCACCCTTCCTGTGAGCCAATCAGCACAGGGGCTGGGACACAAGAACACCCCTCCCCACTGCCCCCATAAGCAACCACTGATTCGGAGGACAGGCTGAGTTGATAACAACTAAGGTACAAAACAACTTAATGCTTGTATTGTTAGATTGACTTTGCAAGCCTAAGGCCAGCAGTCTGAGCATCTATTAAGAGGATAACAATATGCAATATAGCAAATATGGGGGATTTCCTTCTGTCTTGTTTTTGAAATCCAATATTATTATTTTATTTTATTCAATGTACTGTTTTGATTGGTTTTATTCTATTCTGTTTTGTTTGATTTTATTATGTCTGATGATATGGACAGCTATTTTGAAGAAAACAAGAGACATTACGGTAGTCATTGTTGATTTCCTATTATCCTGTTTTGAAGTCCTATATCACTTTCATTATTCTGTTCTGATTAGCTTTATTCTGTTTTGTTTGGTTTTATTCTCTTTAAAACAAAAAAAAATTATTTTAAGGAAGTATAATAATAGTACCCACTGCACAGAATCATTGCTAGGATATGATTTAATACATATAAAGTACTTAGCACAGTGCCAGGCATAAAGCAAGAATTCAATATATATTAATTTCTTCTACTACTATATTGCTGCTGGTGACCCTGCTAATATACTTCTATTTTAAGTAACAATGCCACATAAAGAATAAAAAAGGAATTAAGTATGTATGTGAAAGCAATGGTTTGCACATAAGAGGCAATAAATGTTCAGTGAATCTGAAAAAAATAGAAGACAACAATTCTCAAAAAGAAACAGTAGACCACAAGTGGGCATGATAAATACTCAGCATAGTAAGAAAGACAAAGGCCACTCTGAGGAACATTATATGTCACCCCAAGGGAGCTCTACCCACTACAGCTGCTTCAGAATCTCAAGACTGCCTCGTAAGAAACTTCATCTAGTCAACCCTGGTCACATCACCTCCTGAAATATCTCACTCGCTTTCCCTATCTGGATAGGACACCTCTGTAAAGGATTGTCCATGAGCAAGTCATGAAGTCTGACACCATCCCCAGTTACTCTCAGCTTCCCTGTCTTCACTGGAGTATCAGCAGAAAAAGTCTAGATTTGATCTAAGTTCTGCTGTCAGGCTTAACCCAACCTCTTATCTGTATATAATTCTCTCTTCTTTTCCTCCTTTCCTTTCTGGTTTTTTTTTTTTTTTTTTTTTTTGGGTGTGTGTGTGTGTGTATGTTGGTTTTTTGGAGATGGGTCTTTATATATAGTTCAGACTAGCCTCAAACTCATGATCTTCCTGCCTCACTTCTTGAGTGCTGTTATTAGAGGCATGCACCACCACACCTGGCTGTACTTCGTATTTTGGGGGACGGGGGTTGAAATAGGGTCTCATTATGTAGTCCCGGCTGGTCTTGAACTCACTATATAGCCTAGGTTGGCCTCACATTTGTGGCACTCCACCTCCTGTCTCAGCTTCCTGAATGCCTAGATTACAGGCAAGTGTCACCATGCCCAACTGTACAAAAATGCACAAAACATATCACTGGTTCTCATTTGCCCCACAGGAGACATCTGACAGAGCCTGAAGACATTTCTAATTATCATAAGGCTACCACAGACATCTAGTGGGTAAAAGCCATGAACGGGGTCAAACATCCCACAATGCACAGATCAGTTCCATTCCTACCCCCAACAAAGAATTATCTGGTCTAAAATGTCAACCAATACCACTGATATTGAGAAACATTTGTCAAAAAGAGTAATGAAGGGTTAAAGATAGGACCAAGAGATAGTACTTTTTCTCCTGTGCTTTGTGGACAAAGACAGGCTACTTTTTAAAATATTAAAATATATTTCCAAAGATCAAACAAAAAAGACCTTAGGGAACAATTCTGATGGGGAAGAGGATTGTCACAAAAGGCCCTGTGTCAACCAGGATTATGACCCCTTAACCCCTTTTTCTGCTTAGTCTTTGGGGAATTCTTGTTTCTTTATTTAAGGGACGATTACCTTGCAAATGAGAGCAAGAGGAACAGTAAGTGAAAGCCAAGTGGGGGAAGGGAGGCTCTGCAGGCTAAGCAAGATAATCCTGGGAATTCTAGCAGACTTAAAATTTTTCATTTTTCACATGATTCTACAAAAGGCAAGCAATCTCATCAACACATAATCACAGTACTGTAGTCAGCCCTATAATTATAAAACATAATCTCATTAAAGAGACATTTTGCTCATTTTCTTTAAAATTATAAATTAAAAAATATAAAATAAAATTATAAATTATAATTTTTAAGAAGCAGTTCTACTTTCAAGGCTCTTGATTTTCATATACTAAATTATTGTTGCTAGTCTAATATTTGTGTACCAGAACTAGAATATAGTCATGCTTGTCTTTGAATGCAGTGATAGCAAATGAATATAGGTGACATTAATAAGATTAATATTCACTCTGTTAGTAATTATGATGAAAACTGCAGTTGAGCATTTTAGTAAAACAGCCAACAAATGCAAAAGATAAACAAAGTCTGGCTCTTAAACAAGAGTTACATACAATGTGTCAAATATTGCTGGCTTTTTCAATCAAGCCAAGAACTGAGGGAAGTGTTATTCCCAAGTGAGGAATTTTAGAACATTCTAGGCAAAGATACATACTGCATGCAAGTGATACGACACCTTAATTAGATTCAACCAGCAGACTGTATTACACTGCGACTCGGAACAATAGTTCTGAGCCAAGATTACAATAAATTTCAAAATCTATAATGTGTGAAATTAAATTCCACAATAATGCATAAAAGTCCTAATTTGAATCAATTTTCAACTTGCAAGTACATGAAAAACTAAAAAATGGAATTCAAAGTAGAAGAAATAAAGAATATACAGTATTATTAAATAATATTAATTAGGAAGGCCAAATTGCTACTGAACAAGAATTAAATATTTTCTACTATATTCATTCCAAAGATACTGGATTTACCAAAAGTATCAAAACTTGACACTAACATCTACCTACAGGATAACACTTATGTACTATTTTAAGGTACACTCTTTCCCCCAGAGGGTTAATTCAGGATACACTAGTGCATTCAAATAAATAAACACAGTGATGAAACAATACATTAATAGTAGCATTAATTCCATGGCTGCCATACAAATATGAACTTGCAGTAACAGCAAGTGAAGATAAACAGCATAGCAGTTTAAGGTAGATACAATGGGTAAAATACAACAAGCTGAGAGTTAAGTCAGCAAGTTAGGAACATCACAGACATAATGTATTCAATTTCAGTACAGCATAAACAATCGCTTATTTTGTCTGAGGATAAGACTATAAAATGCTGGTTAGTTGTATCTACAGACAAAAATTAAGTACCCAAACACTTAGGGGTGATCTTGTTCTATTCAGATCTGGGTGTTCCCCCCGCCCTATAGTTTTTATCCTTTTATTTAAACACAAAGCATACACATGAATCATCTATTTGTTTTCTTCACTGTGCAATCTGGCTTGGGATTGGTGATAGGTGGCCCATCAGACTGCTCTTTTTGAAATGGCTTTGCAGTTATTAGAGAAAATATAAGCATTCAGCACAGTAAGAGTCTTGCTCCTTTACACTGTGAACCAGGAACTTCTAGACATCACTGGGCAGCACGAGCTTTGTTTTCTCGTTGCTCCCAAAGCCAAGGCTGGGTGTTAAGATCCAGTCTGTGAATATTCTCTACACTTTGTTGTCAGTACTTCTCCTTAATTTTGACATATTGGTCTCACTGATGCCAGATGAACTTCTTGATGCTCTTTTTGAAAATCCTAGCTCAGATGCTCACAAAGCATCTGAGGGCAGCTGTGATAAAGAGCAGGAGGTGGCTGCCACCTCCATATGCAGTATCAAGGAAGTGTCTATTCAATTTTTCAATCAACAACTTAGAGGAAATACACAGTAGAATAATACTAGGAGGGACAGTAGGTATTACATGACAACAGAATCAAGATTCAGTATTTTAAACTGAGATATTATGCTGAGATAAAAAAGAAAAATTGAATGTAAATAAATAGAAGTCAAAGAACTTAGAGCTATTGAAAGTTGGAAAACACCCTAGAAATAACTGATTACTACAATATTCTAATACTACTGATGAACAAAATCCAGTGTGTGGCAGAGAGGGGGACATCTAAGCAAATGGAAAAGTTGATGCACAATAACACCTAATAATTAGGAGAACTTGCAGCCTTGGTAAACGTGAAAACATCCGGAAACATTCACAAATTATAGCCAAAAAAAGAAGCTTGAAATGGCAGTCACTTCTCCAGCTATCTATGATTCTTGTGGAACTAGCAACTACAGAGTTGAGAAATAGTATTTCATGGTGGTCATGAAAATGGTTCCTCTGGGGGGAAAAAATAGTTCCTCTGAGCTTGACTAGCTGAGTTCATATCCCAGCTCTGCTATTTACTAGCTATAAGACCTGAGTAACTTACTTAAGGTCTCTGTGGCTTAGTTTCCTCAACTGTAGGAGGGCAACAATAATAGCAACTGACTCAGCCGGGCGTGGTGGCTCACGCCTTTAATCCCAGCACTCTGGAGGCTGAGGTAGGCGGAGCGTTGTGAGTTCGAGGCCGGCTTGGGCTACAACGCGAGCGCAAGGCCGGCCTGAGCTACATACTGCGACCCTGCCTCAAAAAAACCAGGGCTGGGGAGTTTGGCTTAGCGGCTTAAGCGCCTGCCCTGGCAAGCGCAAGGTTGTGAGTTCAATCCCCAGTGCCGCAAAAAAAAAAAAAAAAAAATAGCAACTGACTCATTTAGATCTGGGTTCATAAAGGACAACAGTTGATAAGTATTACTTTCTGTTACAATGTAATGAGAATATACATGCCAGCAAAATTTTTCTGATCAACCATGTGCAAGGGCCATAAAGATATGCAGGAGCATACACAACTTAAGAAAGCTTTATATCCTTGGGGAGGAGGAGTCAACAAAAAGACTGATGCAGATCCTTTAGGCAGAATAGATTTCAGCACTTCTCAAGAAAACCCTGAATGTGGGGCCTGGTGGTGCACACCTTTAATCTCAGCATTTGGAAGGCTGAGGCAGGAAGTCTGCTTCAGTTCAAGGCCAACCTGGACTACAAAGTGAGTTCAACAGCCTGGACTGCAGAGTGAAACCCTGTCTCATAAAGGAAAAAAAAAAAAAAGGAGGGTAGGGGGAAGCACAGAACTATTTCATGTATACCGACAAATAGAAACTCAGATTTGGCTGGCACAAATCATCTTGCCCACTCTCCATATCTGTTTCTAGGGTTCCAAACTTACTAAAACCTTTATCATTCTACTTTTCAAAAATTAACACTAGTAAACAAAATTCAACAGCATACTAAAAGCATTGTAAGTCATGATCAAGTGGGATTTATCCCTGGGATATAATAAGACGGTTCAATATACTAAAATCAATGTAATATACCACACATTCAAAAAAAAATGAAAGGAAAAACCCCCATGATCATCCAGATTGATTCAGAAAAAGCATTTGACAAAACTCAATACCCTTTCATGATAAAAACATCCAACAAATTAGGAAGAGAACTACACAATAAAAATTCACAGCTAACAACACTCTCAATAGTAAAAGATTGAAAGGTTTTCTTCTAAGATCAGAAACAAAAACAAAGATATATATTTCATGGCTTCTATCCAGCATAGTAATGAAGTCCTAGCCAGAGTAGGCAAGCAAAAGCAAAACTATGCTTACATAATTCAAAATTTAAGAGGTACAAAAGCACATAGAATGAAGCCTCCCTACTAGCCCTCTAATTTTCTCCCAGAGAGAACAGCAATTATCAACATCTCATATCTCCTGACATGTGAGTAAATAATATAAATATACCTCCCTTTATGTTTTACACAACTGACAGTATGTTTTATGTTGTTCTATACCTTTTTCTATATTTAAAATAACTCAGATATCATTTCACTATCAATATTTAAAAGAAACTTCTTGTTTGCTTTGGTCTATAGAATATGCCATTATAAAGACATATAAATTAACATTTTCCAAAAAAAAATTCAGAAAAGTCAAACACAAAAAAAACAAGAAAAAGGTCAAGTAGTAAACAGCACTATGAGCCGGGCGTGGTGGCACATGCCTTTAATCCCAGCACTCAGGAGGCTGAGGTGGAGTGTTGTAAGTTCAAAGCTGGCTTGGGCTACAAGGTGAGCAAGGCCAGCTTGCACTACATGGTGTGACCTTGCCTCGAAAAAAATAGGGCCGGGAGTTTGGCTCAGTGGCTTAAACGCCTGCTTGGCAGGCATGAGGTTGTGAGTTCGATCCCCAGTACCGACAAAAAAAAAAAAGGTAAACAGTACTGTTACTGTGCTATAAGACTACAGATCCTTAGACGTATTTGACCACCACACAATGCAAAAGAATACCAAAGACAGAGGAGTGTAGTGGTGCACACTTGTAATACCAGCACTTGTAGGGCTGAGGCAGGAGGATGGCCACGAGTTTGAGGCCTGCCTGGGCTATAAGAGTGAGTTCAAGGCCAGCCTGCACTACATAGCAAGACTCTGTCTCAAAAACAAAACAAAATGAAATGAAATGAAACAGAAAGAAACAACCAAAAACCACACCTATGGCCATGTCTCCTGGGACTCATTCACCATCCCACTCAGTACTAGGGGTTGAACCAAGGGTCTTCATGCTGAGCCACACCTCCAGCCAGTTTTTATTTTGGGACAGAATCTTTCTTTCTAAGTCTGTTAAATTCCCCCCAAGCAAGGCTTGAACTCACGATCTTCCTACCTCAGTTCTCCCAGAGTTCTAGGATGGTCATTGTGCACAATCACATCCAGACACCTGGTTCATTCATTCACCATTATTAACACAACATTATGCTAGCAAGCCATCTGTTTTCAAATGAAATAAATGTTTTACACAACTGACAGTATGTTTTATGCTGTTCTATACCTTTTTCTATATTTAAAATATCTCAGATATCATTTCACTATCAATATTTAAAAGAAGTTTCTTGTTTGTTTTGGTCTATAGAATATGCCATTATAAAGAAATATAAATTAACATTTTCCAAAAAAAAAATTCAGAAAAGTCAAACACAAAAAAAACAAGAAAAAGGTCAAGTAGTAAACAGCACTACGAGAAAGCTAATATTGTCCCATTAGCTTTCTAAGCATTTCAAAAAGTATACTAGAAAGCTGGAAGTGGTGGTGCACATCTGTAAACCAGCACTCTGGGAGGCTGAGGAAGGAAGATTATAATTTCGAACCTAACTGGGCAACTTAGCAAGAGTCTGTCTCAAAATAAAAAATAAAGGCTGAGATGGTACCTTTCCACGACAAAATCAAAGGTGGAGTAAGTGTTGTTGATGAGTTATGTAACAACTATGATGTCACTCAAAACACAAAGCATTGGCCAATGGCTGTGTTTTATTTGATCCTAAACATGTGTGTCATAAATAGTTTGATAGTTTACAAAGAAAATAACAAGCACAAAACACTACAGAGAAATTTTCTTAGAGGATTGGGACTAGAACTCAAGAGATCAGATACAGCAGAGGAAAAACAAAATGCTTCTGTCTGGGGAACTATGCAAAAAAACCTGTGGACCACACTGATGAGTTGACAGGTGAATGGGCAGGCACTATATCCCAAAGACCTTCTAAGACAATGGGAAAACCTAAAACACACCAACTGTGCCCTATAAGAAAGGACAAGAAAACAAAATATACATGTTAACAGTGTAAGCGTTACTTGTGTACAGAACATGCAATTTTCATGAGTGAAGATTACATTGGGTGCGACAATTGAAGCAAAGATTATATTTGTTGTAAAGTTCTATTGGTATTTTCATTGTAGTTCACAAAGTTTTATTTTTGATGTTAGCTTTTAGGTTTTGTAAGCAAGTAAACAGCTGATGTGAAAATACTGATGTCTATTCTAAGCACTTATTACACATTTCATATTTTATTTTATTGATATCTTATTTCCCTGCTAAGTACAGATTGCACAACGTAGTAGAAAGTTCCTGACAAAACAGGAAGAGAGGTGACAAGAATGACCTGCAACATAGGATAAGAAAGCTAAGCACACGTGCTATCAGTTTGAAAGGTGTGCATGGAATATGCAGTTGTCATGTCTGAAGACTGCCTTGGGTGTGACAGTTAAAGCAAAAATTATTTCTGTGATAGACTTATATTTGTCTTTACATTGCAGCTCACATAGGTTTTTATTTTTGATGTCCTCGAAGTTTTGTAAGCAAGCACACAGCTGATGTGAAAATGTGAATGTCTCTTCTAAGCACTTATTACACATTTGATACTTAGTGACATCTTATTTTCTTATTATTTAGGTGGGATAACTGAGGTAAGGTGTTTTTTTTTGTTTTTGTTTTTTTGTAGAGTGCTAATGGTATTTTCATTGTAGTTCATACAGGAATTTTTTTCTGATGTTATCCTTTAGGTTTTGTAAGAAGCACATAGCTGATGTGAAAATGCTGCTGTCCATTCTAAGCACTCATTACACATTTAATATTTTATTTAAGTGACATCGTATTTTCTTATTATTTAGGTGTGATAATTAAAGGAAATTTTTTTGTAGAGCACTACTGGTATTTTCACTGTAGTTCACATAGAAATTTTTTTTTCTAATGTTTTTTAGGTTTTGTAAGCAAGTACACACCCAATGTGAAAAGTAGATGCTTATTCTAAATGTGCAATATATATTAATAATTTAATACTTTATTTTATTGATATTTTATATTCCTGTTAACTACACATTACATAATATAACTAGAACCTCCTGACAAAACAGCAAGACCATCACATGTCAAGTATGTCCCACAAAAAGGCCAGGAAAGCAAATTACATGTGCTAACAGTGTAAGCAGCAGGTGTTACATGGAACATGCCATTGTCATGTGTGAAAACTGCCTTTGGTGCAATAATTGAAGAGGTTTTTTTTGTAAAGTGCTATTGGTATTTTCATTGTAGTTTATATAGAAATTTATTTCTGTTGTTCTTTTTTAGACTTTGCACACCAAAAAACAGTTGATGCTGAAAACTTTAATTTTATAAAAACAATAGATACTAAAAATGCAGTACTTCTGTTTTGTGATTTTTTTCTTATTAAGTACTCATTGTTTAATATAAAACTCAAAAATTAAAATTAATAATTCATCAATAGAAATATTCTGAAGGATAAACGTGGGTGCAATATACCCATGGTTATGCTGCTTTATGACAAAAAATGTGTTATAAGAAAACAAAAGGACAGGTAAATGGAAACTTTCTGTACTATATTTTCAACTTTTCTAAAATCTAAGGTTATGCTTCAAAATTTATTAAAAAGAAAAAAGCATGGCCGGGCGTGGTGGCGCACGCCTTTAATCCCAGCACTCTGGAGGCTGAGGTAGGCGGAGCGTTGTGAGTTCGAGGCCGGCTTGGGCTACAACGCGAGCACAAGGCCGGCCTGAGCTACATAGTGCGACCCTGCCTCAAAAAACTAGGGCCAGGAGTTTGGCTCGGTGCCTTAAGTGCCTGCCCTGGCAGGCGCGAGGTTGTGAGTTCAATCCCCGGTGCCGCAAAAAA
>RJWM01035801.1:0-18634 GCA_004363535.1 Dasyprocta punctata | reverse complement strand
TTTTAAAGATAACGATGCGCAATATTGCAACCATTGTCAAGCTTCTATCTACCGGTTGTGTAAACCTGCAATGTTGTGTATTTACTCTAGTCATTTGCTTGTCTCTTTTGCTTGTTGTTTTTACTATATATGTCGTCTTTTTTGTTGTTGTTGTTGTTTTTGTTTGTTTTGTTTTTCTTCGCTCAAATAAAATAAAAAAAAAAAACATTTGCCCATGTCCTGAGACTTTTCAGGGCTGCGATTAAGGTCAGTGGACTAATTAATCTAGTGGCAGAAATTTCAAGATAGTTCAACCTTGAGTTGGTATCATGAGTACTTCTGGCTGCTTTTAGACTGATTTATAATAAGAATTAGAGGCAAAAAGTCAAGCAGAAATATTTGAAAGTTTTAAATTTTAAAAAATTTTGTTTTATTAATACCGGTGTGCCTTAGTTAATTTTCCCATGACTTAGGCACAATACATCACATCTGTAAGTTAAAGAAGTTTGTAGAGGTTTCAGTCCATAGTCAGCTGGCTCCAAGGCAGGGTAGCATAGCATAGAGGTATGGCAGAGGAGAAATAATCCATGGCAGGGCATGTAGGAGGCAGCATGTCTTCCTTCTGCTTTCCCTTTTATTCCATACAGGCTACAAGCCTATAAATTGGATGCCCATTATCCTCGCCCAGAATTATGAAATCAGTGGACTAATATATTTAACATACACCCTTAATCCATACCCATACACCCTAGATCCAGGCACCTCCAAAAAGCCCTACCTATGAGTACATGAGGCTTTGAGGCGGCATATAGATACAAATCATAAAAATGTATATAGTACACAATGTTTACATTCTTTGTGGGAAATTGGTACATGTACATAACACATATCACTTTCTTTGTTTTGTTGTTTTTGTTGAGACAGGGTCCTGACATGTAATTCAGCCTGGCCTTGAACTCACCATGTAGCCCAGGCTGGCCTCAAACTCACAGTGATCCTCCTACTTCAGGCTGCCAAGTGCTGAGATTACAGGTATGTACCACCATACCTGGTTTAATTCTGTTTTTCATCCCCTTTCCCTTCCCTCCCCTGCCCCATAGACCTATCTCTGGATTCCCTTCTTTTCTTTTTGTTTTCTTTTTTCTTATTGTTGTTTCTGTCTTTTATTTTGTTTGAGGGGACATTGTTGAGAGTTTTTTGTTTGTCTGGTTTACATTCCTTATGGGGAGTTGCTATGTGTATATACTCGACCCAATTCCTTTAAAAATGTAAAATTTTGGCCCAGTAGGGGCCATATATAAATTTAGGGTCAAAAGAGATATGGTCGTTGAAGAAATTAGCACTATGAAAAGAAACTAAGTAATTTAAATAGAGGCAAGAATAAAGATGATTTGAGAGAACCTCAGAAATCGGGAAGACTCTACCTATTACAGGCTCAAGTATACAAATCTGTAAATCTTTCATTTGAGTAGTGAGTCATTGAGATTCCTGCTTCAGAAGGGTATACTAGGATATTGGTACCCTGGGAATAATTTTACTGTGCTCAGCCAGTCTGAAATTTAGGTACTACTGCAACCATGGTCCAAGGGGACCCAGGTACTACTCTAGCTGGCAGCCAACATTGGCATCATCCTCATGATGTTGTTTTTATCAGCATGCAGAATGCAAGAGTTGTAGGTACAGGGAGGCTTCCACCCAGATTACTAGAAAGCCAGGCAAAATATGGCTGAGAAAGCAATGTGGTACACTATGGGAATGAAGCCAAATGTGTGGTAGAGATACCAGAAAGTAAGAGGTGCCAGAAACATGAAATATCAGCTGAGAAAAGCTTCTGGTCAAGAATAGAACCAACCCAAAAGAGGAGCCATGTGTGCTGCAACTCACAAAACCAAAGGGATGGAGCTGCCCAAGACCTTTGGAACCCATGTTTGATTATTGCATACCCCAGATACCAGATACAGGGCTATGGACTTCATGTTTATTTTGGTAGGTTTTAGTGTTTGATCTGCCTTTTTTTTCTTCCTTTTCCTCCTTTTTATCATGGGATTATTTACCCTGCAGCAATTTACTTTGGAATTATATAACTTGCTTTTTATTTGCACAGCTCAGAGTTTGCCATGAATCTCAGAAGACACTAACTTGGACTTTTGAAAATACTGGAATTTCACAGACTTTGAGAAGCAAATATTTCCTTTCAAGTTATAGGTGTGATAGTTGTATCCTGTAAAATGGAATTATGAACTTGCTATTATCTTTATTTAGAAATTAAAATTTGGGTGTAAAGTTCTCAAGGGGGAATTGTAACCATTAATTCTGATATGTCTATTTCATTGGATTAAGAAATCCCTAGCAGATTAGTGGAACATGCTTCTGGATATGTCTACATAAAGGATAGAAGCATGGCCTTGGGTGCTGCATGTATACTGCACCTCGACCATCCATCTCTGGCACCATTCTGCTACTCTACTTCCTGGCCCCAATTAAGCATCTTTTCTCTGCCACACTCCTCTGCCTCAATGCTTTGGCCTTGGAGCAAGTCATCCTTGGCTGGAATCCTCAGAACTGTGAGTGAAGTTAAACCTCTCCTCCTTTGAATTGTGAGTGGTGGGTATTATGTCTCAGTGACTGGAAAGCTGAGTAATAAATGTTAAAACCTTATACTTAAAATCTGCATCAGAAACGTTCAGATTCGTGATCTTACCATTGATTAACTTTTCTAAATCTTCTTGACATGTTAAAAACTTCTCTTCAAACTGGAAGTAGAAAAAGTAAATAAAATGTTATTAGTTCGTGCCATAATGTTATAGTCTCTTAAACTTGAGTTGCCCCTGAAATGTAGTTAATATAAAGTAAAAATTTCTGAGTTTGACATTGAACACAAATGTGTCTTTTTATGGCCAACTGAAAACTTATGCTAGATTCATGAGAAAGTGGCATAGATCATCATACAGAGCTACTAATTTCTATAGTTCATCTCTACCCTGACACCAATAATACCCATAGGTCACAGTTTGGGAGGGATGTCACTTGAAGGTAGAGCCTGGAAATTTCTTCTATTCATGATTTTTAGTCTCTCTATAGAATTCTGTAATGTTCAGTGCCATCAGAACAGAACTTTTGTGCCCCCATCATGGTATATATCATGGACCAATGACTGACTAAGATTCTGCTCCTACAGGAGCAGAATTGACATCACTCCTTTTCTTCTCATAGTTTAAAAAAGGGATTTTTCATCACGAAACCACTGTGAAATTGGAAAATAGGTTTGTAAATTGACTAGTAGCATAGAGTTTATTGATTTCCTTTGTCTAAAATCAGGTAATGCAGGCAGTGAAGAGTGTGTGCCATCAGCTTACACAGCACTAGGGATCACCACAGGAAGATGACCAAAGTAGGATGGGTAAGGATGGTTCAGCCTTTGGGCAGTGAGACCCCAGAAAATTTGAGCAGGAGTCTCCAGGCAGCCCTGGTCCACTACTTTTTTCAATCATAGTGAGATGGAGAAGAGGAAGCCTTCCATGCTGAGGACATTGTCCCTACTTCTCCCTCCCTTGCTGAACTCATCCTTCCCAGAAGTTTGAAATATATCTCAGAACTACCAACTTTATGTCTGGATGAAGGTGAAATCTGATCACTCCTTTATAGAAGGAACAAAACCTGGAATAGCCCTAGTACACCATTTGGATTTTTTGTGCACTTCTTTATTTACAAATTAAGAAAGAACGAGGTTTCATACATCTATGAAGGATTGAGAGTATTCCCCAGGCTTAAATCAGCACATTGTTATTGGTGTTAAGGGGGCACATTAGAAGTCCTCTTCACAAGATGTCACTTCATCATTTAACCTTCCATTTCTTCTAGCGCCTGAGGGACAACATCTACCCAATGTCCATGACCCCTTCCCTAACTGCTGGAAGTCCCTCACTTAGGTCTGATTCCTTTAGGTCTGTGCTTGAAAGTGTTACCAGTGGTGCCTCTAGAGGGCAGCAGTCACAGAGCAGCATTTCCTGCTCACAAGCTACAAAATGTCCTTAAAGAGATAATACCTCTTCCCATACCTCATTGAAATCCTTTATTTATCTCTTCCCTCAGAGATATACCTGGCCTCTCTTGTTCACCTTAAATCCCCAGAAATTAACATAGAACCCTGCATTTAATAATAGGTGTTCCACAGAATAGATTCTGTTAAATATGTTTTACCTTTAATAGGCAGTACTTCACGGCCTACTCTCTCTCCCTCCTATTTTATGGTATTTAAATTTAACTACACTTAGTTTCTTATATTTTTACTTTTTCATAGTGTAAATTTCTAGTATTAGCAACAACACACTTAAGAACAAGGATCTTCCTAATATCAGTCCCCCAGCTCCAGTAATTACCAACTCAAGCTAATATTGATTCATCTCTATATTCATTGTCTCTCCTATTCTGGTCCTAATATCCAACCAGTCCTTGATGCCATATGACATATGATCTCATCCTAAGCAAAACATGTACCAAAAAAAAAAAAAAAAAAAAAGCAAACAGTCCAGAAAGAGACACAAGCCAATTTGCCCATCCCGTGAGCTAGCAGAAGCCGTGGTGGGCCTGGGAGGAATAACAAGAAATTAATTCACCCTTCCTGTAGGCCAGCACCAGCCATGTGAATACCAGGAGAAACAAGCCAGTTTGCCCTTCCCATGAGCCAACTTGACTCATGGGCTCGTAGACAATAACACTGCCCCCCATAAGTAACTGGCTGATTTGGAGGACAGGCTGAGTTGAGGTACAAAAACAACTTAATACTTGTATGGTTTGATTGACTTTGCAGGCCTAAGGCTGATGCTCTGAGCATCTATTAAGAGGATAACAATATGCAATATAGCAAATATGGGGGTTTCCTTCAGTTTATTTTTGAAATCCAATATTGTTCTCACTGTCCATTTTATTATTTTGTTTTATTCTGTGTTCTGTTTTGATTGGTTTTATTATGTCTGATGGTATGGGCAGCAGTTTTGAAGATAGCAAGAAGCATTATGGTACCACATTATTGCTTGCCTACTATTCTGTTTTGAAGTCCTGTATCACTTTCATTATTTTGTTTTGATCAAGTTTATTGTTTTATTTTGTTTGGTTTTATTCTCTTTAAAATAAAATTTAAAAAAGGGAAAGGAATCAAGAGATGTATGAATGAGGGAAGGGAGAAAAGGGAATGGGGACAAAAAAAGAATTAAGATGCGTTATGTACATGTGCAAACTCCTCACAAAGAATGAAAATATTATGTACTACAAACATACTAATAAAGAGAATGATCTGAAAAAATTTTTAAACACTTCTGTGTATCTCTAAAACATGTAGACTATTTTTAAACATCATAACTAGCATCATACTATGTTAACAGTAGTTCTTTAATGTTACCTAATACTGAATTCACATTTCTCTAATTGCTGTATAAATGCCTTAAATGATATTTTGAAGTTCATTTAAATCAAAATAAATTCACACATTGTAATTATTTGACATTTCTTTTGATTCTTTCACAAATATATTTAATTGCTTATGTGCTTTTGGCTGGAAAGATAATTATAATTTTATTTAGTTGAACTATTTATTTCTTTATTAATAAGTTGGGATATTTTTATTTATGGCAAAAGTTGTCACAGTTTGTCTCAGAAGGAAAACTCTTGACTTAGAAAATGTTTTGGTGGTACAAAGAACTGACAACTTACCTCTACTCCTGCTGCAGCCAGGAGCCATCGGATGGACTCCATCCTGCCCCGGGCATTGAAGTAGTGAAGCACTGGCTTCCCCGACATATTAACAGCCTCTTGGTTTCACTATATGGAGAATGAATGAAGGAGTGAGTACACAGAAGCAAAATGTACTTTTGGATCATGGCTAGTGATCCAAAATCACAGATGGCTGGTCTTATTTTTCAAGGAAGTATTGGAGAAGTGCCAGGAACTTCTTTCTCTGAAATTCTTACCCATCAGTGGTCACCATCTTGAAATTGCACCAGACCTAGAAAGGTGGTGATTATTCACATTTTGAATATGGAAACAGAACAGACTGGGTCACACACTGTGAAAGGCTCTGTGAGCCTGGAAAAGGCCTTAAAAACTACAGAACATCTGTAACAGAGAGAAGGTGGCAGGAGCAAAGACCCTCTCCAACTCTTTGGTTCCTGGACTGCATTTGTTCTTAGTCTTCTCTGACTGCTATCAAAACCTAAATTATTTTTATAGGTGAAGGTACTTATTTTTCTTCCTGTAATTCTACATTCCTACTGCTGTATTCAATTTATTTTATAATTTATAAAAGAGGTAGTTGCTGCACTAACTTTGTATTGTAAAAAAAGTAACTAACATAAATTTAATGCTTGTCACATAATAAGCAGTTTCTCATTTTTATCACTAAATCATAAAAATGGTTTGATAGAGAACTATCTTGGCATGATGATGTATGCCTGCAATCCCAGTGCTTGGAAGACTAAGGCAGGAGGATCACTGTAAGTTAGAGGCCAGCCTGGGTTACATAGTGAGTTCAAGACCAGCCAGAACTACACAGTAAGACTGTCTCAAAAATGAAAAAAAAGAAAAATGAAAAAAATACAGAACCTTTACTGTACTAAGATTACAGGTAAGGATATTGATACCTATGCAGATTACATGATGTGAGAACCTGGCGTTCAAGTACACTCTTATTTGACATGAAAGTCTTACAGTTTCTCTGTAACCGTGTTTTTACAACCTCTGCTTTGTCTTATCACTGGGGGGTAAAATATTATATTCTTACCTTACATTCTTAATTTTGTTGAAAAAATAAGTGTAGCTCCACTTGCCTTATTATCCTAAAAGTCTTATACATGTAGGCTTACTTGTAATTTTGAGACTAAATCCAGCCACTCTTTGATTTTGCTACCATTGAAAAAGGGAGGAGGAGAAACAAGAAGAAGAAAAACAAAGAGAAGGAGGGAAGGAAGGAAAAGGAGCAGTAGGAGATGGAGGGAAGGAGAAAGAGAAGTAGATGAAGAAATGAGGCAAAGAAAAGGAGGAAGAGAAATAGCCTACTACTTGATGGCTGATGAAAAAGTAACTCACAGGAATATTAGCAACTGCATGTGAAATCAACTGTAGAAGTGTAAGTTTAGATTCAGATTGGCAGGAGCATATGATACATTTCCAAGCTAAACATTTGGCTTCAAGAGACAAACACCCACCCACATCCTTTTTCTTTTCACTGCTAAAATGGTTCTCCAAATATATCACCCCTTCAAATACAAATCATCATGTGCGGACTCCTGTGGGGATCACTCTAATACCACCTGTTTAACAGAGAACACTTTATCATAAGCTCCTGCTCACCCCCACGTACTGCTGTAGTTGTATTGTTATTTTTCTCAAGTCATCAACTCTTCTGCCTTCATTTTGTAAATTCTTTGCTGTGGTTTTTTGTAAATAACTAATACTTAAGGCCTTAACTGTCCCCTGAGCAAGAAGGCAGAAAACTATGAAGTACTCATACAAAGTATCACATTTAAGAACATTTTCCTAGTGAAACAGATGTGAGAACATTTATGAAGATTTTAAGACGCAACACCAACCTGAGCAAAATCCTGACTGCTCTCTGCTCAGCACCTCAAAGATAGCCAGGATGAGTGTGGTGGCTGCTTTAATATGGCAACACCACTTGTCTTTAGAAGGGGGCTGGGTTCAGTAGGGAACAGCCACTCCCACTGCTTTCAGGTTCCAGAGTCCACGCCAGGTTAGAAAGAAATGCCAAATCATTAATGTTTCGCTTCAAGATTATCTGTGAATGCACTAAAATGTATTTCAAGGTCATTTAATTGCCTCAGAAGGCCATGAGGCTTCATGTTTCTTTGAACTATGCAAGATTTATGTCAATACAAAAGTCTTGTGGAAAATGAAAACTGTGTCATAGAATGGGGTCAGGAAAGAGGTCTTGATAAAGAAAATTGTGAGGTAGCAATCTACATTTGTAAAATGGGCTAAATTATCGATACAGTTGCATAATTCTACAGGCAATAGGAATCTGCTGGAGGTGTCCCAGCCCTGAACGGGAAGACCTCGACTGCATTACCTGGAAGATTTGCAAACCCTTCTCTTCTTGGCTGCCTTTCTCTCTTCAGCCTTTCTCTAGAGCCTGAGCCTCACATGCACTGCTTCTTCTGCTAGGACCCCACCTCTCCTCTCCCAGCCTTCCTCTGCTTCCCTTATCATATTGCTCTTCACTGCTGGGTTTATGTTTGACTTCCCTTTTGAACTGTGAGCCAGTAGAGGGCATGTTTGCCAACAATTGTAAACAATATCTGAAGCAAATCCCAAACTTCATTTTGTTTTGTAAATAAATGATTCAATGTCTTTAAAACCTTTTGAAATTATTGAGGCTACAGAAAAATTACAGAACTAGTGCAGTTTGAACTATCATTCTCCCAGTGTCCTTTAGTGAAAATATTTTGTGTAACCTGAGTACAGTGGTCAAATCAATGGGTTTCACACTGATATTATATTATTAGTTAAATATTACACCTTGCTTAGATTTCAACAATTTTTCTACACAGATCCATTTTATAGTGCAGAATACTCTCTCAACACTGTATTTTCTTGCCATGTCTGCCTAGTCTCCTTACTCTGTGGCAGGCCCTCATGATACACTTGTCTTCTATGATCTTGACACTTTGGAAGAATACTGTTCAGTTATTTTATGGATCATGCCTCAGTGGGAGTCTGCCTGAAATTTTCTCATGATTTGATTGCAGCTATATATTTTTTTTTGTAAAATATCCCAGAAGTTAGGTTGCCCCTTTTTCAGTTTGTGATATCCAAACATAATATTATATTCTAGACATAATATGTTTCATTACTGGTGATGTTAACCTTTATCCCTTCATTGAAGTTATGTCTACCAGTCTTCCCAACTGTTTACTATTTATCCCTCTGGAATTAATAAGTGTCTTGTGAGAGATCCTTCATGACCATGAAAATATTCTCCTTTTGAATAAGCTTCCACTCACTAATCTTACCATCTATAATAGATATTGCCTAGGGCAAATATCACTACAGTGTTTATCTGATAGTGATTTTCGCTTTCCCTCCTTCTTTCCACATTTAAATTGGAATTCTCTAAAGCAGAGCTATCCTTTATCTCTTACTTGTTAATTTATTTTTCTCAACTATTTACTTATACTAGGATAGACATGAATATTTTATTGTAAGTGTTGCAAGATACATTTTGATGGACAAATTTTTCCTTTGAGAGCTCCTTCATGGTGGCTTCTGTGTGTTTACGGCAAGCTCTCTCCATGCGAAGATTTCCAGATATTTTCTTTAGTGAAGACGTTGCCTGGTCATCTTTATTTCTCTGCTCCAGCTCTGCTTTCTGTGGCTTCTCAAATGACACTTGTTCCTGTTTTATTGGGGAAAGTATTCAAATCCAGAAACTGGGCTCCGTATGTAGCTGTTGCTTCTGCAGTTCACACGCTCCCAGGCCCCATAGTGGGAAATGTGTATTAACCCAGATATAGGCTACTCCTCTATATACTTCTGTATCCAGGTGCACATTTCTAATTACAAATCATGAGTTCATACTGGATCCAGCTATTTCAATTAAATAGATTTGTTTAGTCCCTACATAAACTTCTTTCTCTGACAAGTGAGAAGTATGACTGTGACAGATAAAAAGCCCAGCATTTACATATTTATTCAGTCTTAGTATACAGCAAAGACTATTAGGACTGCTGATATGTACCACCAAGAAAATCAAATTTATTAAAAAGATTATAGTACTTTTCTTCATATCCTGTACATTTACATATTGAGCCTTACACTAAATCAAAATGCTGTTTATCTCATTGAGACATTTATCTTACTTTCTCCCCACCTTTCCATCTGTTAGTCATTCATTTGAAATACTATTGGGCTTTTAGTGTTTGTAGTATCTAGTTTGGGTTTACCTCACATCCTAGTTCCTTTTAATTAATTATATTCTATGTGACATGCAAATGATACCATGATCTACCACTCAGAGTTAGTAAAGCATTACCTTTAGCTTACTGAGGTTGTCATCCCAGTTGTCCCACTCTTATTCCTTCTTCTTCCCATCTGCTCCTTTACTCCCCTTGCAGGGAGCCTATGGCATTAACTTCTAACTTAACCATTTTTTTATCTCGCTCAGGATGTACTTTCTTATAATCTCTTTTCACATGAAGATTAGCTTGTTTCATGTACCTTTTTGCTCTTTGTGTGATGGTTATTTTCACTTCCTTATCAATCAAAATAAATATCTCAAAGTTCATCAAGAAGTTCTTATTTCTTTTAACAATTGCAAAGCTCTTCATTGTTTGGATCATAGTTTACACCTTCCCTTGTCTATGTATGAGCATTGAGATTTTTTCCAATATTTTGAAATTACGAGCAACACTGTGATGAACATCATTGTACATGTGCATTTGTGTATTTCTGGAGGTATACTTTACTATATTTCTTTAAAATGTAAGCATGTTTTTGTAGATATAACCATACAATTCCACTCTAACACTAAAAACACATCATTTCCAAATTTCATCAAATAGCTATAATACGAATTTTCTCAATTGCTTCATAACAAAATACTTATAGCTGACTTATTTGCATCAGCATTCAAGCAGATCCACAAAACACATTTTAGTGATCTGAATAAAAGCATCTTCTAGAAATAAATGAAAAGGATAGCGTCAAGCCAAGTGTCAGAACCTGAGGGGAGTGCTCAGAGTCCATAGCCTTCACCTCAGGTCCTCCAAGTGCTGCACCTGTGCACCAATTCAATATCCTTTTGTAGTATGTGCTGAGACATAGCAGGTCACAGCACACAGCACAGTCTCGCAAGAACATGGAGGAGACACCTGGGCCAGCGGGTGTTTTGAGACCCCTGCTGAGGTTCATCTGGGGAGTCAGAAAAGAGACACATGCTTCCTGGTAAGCACCAGGTTTGGGAGGGGCATAGTGTGGCCAGATGACATTGACAAGGATAGGCCAGCAATGTACACATGCTCACAAGCAAGAGAACCCAAATAGACGGAGTATGGATTGGTTTAGAGATCAGGGAGGAAGATGGTGTATGGAAAGCATTCTGCATAACACACAGACCGCCAAACAATTTCAGGAAAGGCAGTGATATTCAGATATGTGACTCAGAAAAACAATACGGTTATTAAGCGAAGAAGAGCTGAGGGAAGTTGCAGCTTGAGAGAACTGGGAGGACAGAGGGATATCCTTGAGCAATGAAATAGAATGGTGTGAGGAGAGTGATCTGTGAGGTGGTTGGGAAACACAGTTGACTTTGACTGTGTCCACTTTACTGAGTTGCAAGAAGACAAAGCCAAAATGAGTGCTGGCTGCTAGTCTGTCCTCCATGCCACAGATGCCTATCACTTATGTGTGTGTCCTTCCATTTCCAGGAGCCATCCCCAGGGGTACAAAGCATCCTTTTTCATCCTCACCCGCATCCGTCCTGAGGAGCAGAAAGGGCTGGGTGACTCTGGCTGTACACATCAGTTTCCTCAGAGGCCCTAAAAGTAGAGTGAACTGTTACAAAATCCATCAGCAGTCCGGGAAGAGGTTTCTGCCAGGCCTCTTCATGGGTATCTGACCCCATATACATCTGTTTTCTGCGCATGTCCACCTGGCAGACCATCAAATTGACCAAATAGCAAAGTGAACTCAATTATCTAATCTCAGATCTAGATGATTCCCATAGTTGATGTAGTAGTGCAGGCTGGACATCAGCCATCCTCCTTACCCTCCTCCCTAAAGTCTCCCCTCATCTCTCCTCTGTACATCTGTGTCTTTGGACAAAAGCAAGGTGGTGCCTAGAACTTTGTGGACAGTCTCAAGGCCCACTACAGCCCTACTGATTTGGGTCTGGATTTTAACAAAATCCAGAGGTGACTCCTGTTCCCAGGAGTAGTCCTAGGATTGCTACCCCACTGGTATAATTAATCATCTTTCCAAACACACCCATTATATTTCTAGTAGAGGACCTCCTCTCTAGGTGGCCAAATGTTCTGTTACCTTCCATTCTCTATCTCACTTTTTCACACTGAAGCTCCCGACCACCACTGTTTCTGTCTGCTTTGGTGTGAAACCCTCACTTGCTTTCAGGGCTAGTGATTTTGTTCATGTTCTCAATACTTAAATCATAGTTGGCTTCCTCCTTCCACTCTGGTAAGAGGTTGTGATGTAGTAAGATAAGTGTGGACTTTGCCATGATAAGGACCTTGGATTCGGCTCTGTCTCTAGCTGGATAACTAAGCAAATATTTATTCTTCTGATGGTCAGTTTTCTTATTCATAAAATGCAGGTAGTAACTATCTTTATATTGTACAGATAGAGCCTAGCATGCAATTCATCAGCTTGGTCAGCCTTCCTAGCTATATCTTGATAAGTGGGCCCTTGAGGACCCTCACAGACACGGCTCATCTGTCCGTGATTCATGCCCTCCTCATACATTGGATCCAGAGAATCAGATGTAGATGGCATTTATGCTGTACACTGTGCTTGTTTCAGGTGCCATTTTCTACTGATCTGCCATGAATCCAGCTCTGTTTGCCAGTTCCTCAATGACAAGTGAACATGATGTAGATAGATACTTTAGTCAGGTTGTTTCCTGTGGTGATTATGTGGTTGGTTTTGCAACTATCATACCTTTTCTTTAGAGGACAAAGTATTACCATCACCTATCAATAATTTTTAATTTATTGGTTTAAAATGCATTTTAATGAATACATATTTTGGTGCATCAATTTCAAGCATTTCACAAGAGCATATGTATTTTCCCCATTTTTCTACATTTCCATTGCTTTCTTTGCTAATTTTTAATACTGGTGACCCCACTAAACATTTACAGAATGAAGAAGGTATATTCTATTCAAATGTTGTTTGCCTGTAGGTAATTAAGTACAAAAGGAGAGTAAATTTTTCTGCAGCATTCTTTTTCTCCCAAATAGAGGGAAGAAAGCTTAATTGATTGATATATTTAATTTTTATTTTTACTAAGCATATTATACAAACAATACATTATATTTGATAATAGCTAAACCGTCAGAAAGTTAAAGCAGTACCAGTTGTGAAGTGTATTCTTCTTTAATGTGAATTTGATTTTAAATTGAATTAGAAGTGAGTCTCAGTACTACACTAACACTGTACAAGCTGTATAGGGGTGAGAATGCAAGGTAAGAAGGCATGTTTCTGAATAATAATGAGAAGCTTGTATTTTAAAAAGTTATATATGCTAGCTTTTCCTCGATCAATAAACCATTTGCAAGTGGAAGCAAGTGAGGGTCTCACACCAAAGTGGGTAGAGATGGGAAGGGGCTCCTGTGGTGAAGATGGCAGATGGAGGTGATAGGCAACAGAACACTCACCCACCTAGCAAGGAGGACATTTGACTAGGAATACCTAGACCATGTGTGTGTTTAGAGAGATTGGTAATAATACCAGCTGTGTGGCAAACTTCAGTGGGAAAATGACTGACCTGGGGATCATTCTGATTCTGTAGGGTTGTGTGGGACTTGAAACTGCATTTCCACAAGGTCTCTGTTGCCACTCATGCTGGTGTCCAGGACTGCATTCAAGAGGGTGAAGTTAAATTTCAGAAGCCAATGCACTAGTTAAGACTAGTCTGTATAATTTGCTTTCAATTCCTGAATATTACTCTTGAAATTGCTGGAATTTGACAATTAGCTCCATGTGGTCTTTTCCTTTCTATTCTTTCCTCTTCAAACTCATAATCACTGTGTCCCTTGTCAAGTCAATCCTCTTATTCACTGAGCACCTGGGATCACTGCTCCACTATCTTCTTGACTTCAAGGTGTATCAGTGTTTGCAAACTCTGCTGCTGTGCTGTGTCTGACATCATCATCCTCTGCTATAATCCCATTTGCCTGAATCTACCCTCACCTCCAAAGACTCTTCCATCACTATATTGTATATACCCAGGTCCATCATGCTGCTGTTCATGGTCCCCTTGCCATGGTCCTTCTAATTTGAGATTGGACCCAAATCTTTTTGTGAGCCATCTACTCATGCATGAAGAGAAGTTATATTGTTCAGGGCTCTCTCCTTTCTGTCTTTCCCATAGAGGTCGTATCTGGTGGCTACTGAGTTGAGAAGGCTCTGGTCTCCATCTTATCTCCACTGTGAGCACTTTCACAAGCATCCAACTCCTATACTTCAGAAGTAAGAAAGAAAAATGACAGTGAAAAGTCTATGGGACCCAGTGCTTCAGGTTGAAAAAAAATGGCTCAGTGTCTGAAGATTTTTAAAAATGAAAAAGAAACTCATAAAAGTGTAACCAGAATATGTCAAACTTAAAATTATATCATTAAATATTAATGAATGATCCCATGTCTTTTGCATAATTGTTATATCATTAAATATTAATGAATGGTTCCATTTCTGTTGCATAATTGTTATAAATCCTCATGGCACTTCTTGTGAATCAGGTGTTACTATATCCATTTCAAAATGAATAAAACTCAGTATTAAAGAAGTTAAATGTGGGGCTGGGGTTTTGGCTCAGCAGCATAAGCACCTGCCTGGCAAGCACGAGGTTGTGTGTTTGATCCGTGGTACCAAAAAAAAAAAATGCACTGGGCGTGGTGGTGCATGCATGTAATCCCAGCACTTGGAAGGCTGAGGCAGGAGGATCATTGCAAGTTCAAGACCAGCCTGGGCTACAAAATGAGCTCAAGACCAGACTGAATTGCATAGTGAGACCCTGTCTCAAAAAGACAAAAAAAAAAAGTTAAATGCAATGTCTGCTCTCCCACCCCATTCAGCAGTGGACATGAAAATTTGCACACAGGTTCCAATACTGAAAGAAAGACAGGGCTACAACCTGCACAGGCTAAGGCCTTAGGACCTTATGAGAAGTCCTTGAAGCCAGAGCTCATTACTAACAACAGGGACCAGGAGGGAGTACAGTCACTCTTTCACTGTTTGGTTGTGAGGCCACATTTGAACCAATGCAGAAATTAACCCTCAAACTGGCTCAGCTGTAGCTCACAGGTTCAAAATCTTTGCACAGAGAGCATGCTAATGTTTTGCTTTATTTGTATTCTGTATTCTACTTCTTTCTGTTTGTGTCTTATGACCAAGCCAAAAATACATTGCTGCACTCAGCTTACAGCATGTACAATGGAGCTAACATTCTTTCACTGTCAGTCATATGTGGGGTATTCTCCCAAACATGTCTTCAGTCTTTCTTACAACAATGACCAAATATGAGTTAAGTTACTATCCTAATTTTACACTTGAAGAGACTCAGTAAGTGGTGGACTTCTCATTCAAATTCAGCTCTGTTCGAAAGAAAAATCACTTTTATTTTCAATGTTAATGCATTTCAAAATACGGATGACAATCTTTCAGAGAATTGTGAAATGTAATCAGTTTTTAAAAGAGAAAGATTGTGAAAATATCTGAACACACTTCATGTGTAAAGCATATGGAATATTTGATTTTAAAAATTCCCTTTCAGTTATGTGTGTCTGGTGGGTATGAATGTGTACACATGGTCCAGCTCATGAGATTACTATAAATCACAAGAGATGTGCCCACTGGGTCTGGCCCAGGTGGTGTGGCAGGTGAGTTATAGAAGTGAACCAGAGAATGTAACCCAACAGTTATATCCATAAAAAGACATAACTGGTTCTACCTCTGGTGTGAATTGAAAAGAATTCACTGAAAGCAGGAATCCCAGTACCACAGTTCAAGGAGAAATTGTTGTATTACCTCCTCAAATCCCAAACTCTATTTAGAAAACATTGAATTGTTTAGAATTTTTGATGTTGTGGACTATAGACAAAACTATTTCTATTTACCCAATGGAGCAATTTCTGAGAAAGTATGTGTGACATGAATTTTGGACAAAAGACAGGTTGAAGTCCTCAACACAGTACTGTAGATGAATATCAGCCTTGCTCAGCTTTTTGCCAACAAGCTAGGTTTGGCTGCCACTCTTTAAAACCTGTAGAAATTGATGAGTTAGGTCATGAACACAAGCATAGTTAGACTGGGGTCTCAGCTTCTCCCTATTGTCCACACATACCCTCTACACACAAAAAATTTTGCCTCCTTGGATGTGTGCAGAGCTCTAGATCTTTCTCCAGTGCCCTAACTCCTAAGGTACACTGAAAAGAAGGCTCTGCTTACATCTGTGCCTCTTTCATTCTTATGCCCACACCACTGTGGCAGCCACACCTGCTACCCTTCCCTGAATCTTTAATACCTACCAAGTGCTTAGCTCCTGCTGTACCACGTTTACATCTGCCTGCAACCTGAGAGGTGCAATCCTGAAATTTCAGGATATGTTTTTTCCCTCTCGTGTTTGTCTCCCATCTCCTGTGAGAAGCAGCAATACCTTCATGGCAGAACATTTCTCCCATGAGTAGAATATTTCAGTGCCTTTATTTCTCCTCTGTTCTCCTCATTTTCTGGTTGTTGAAACAAACCTGAGTAAACTAATTCATCATCTCTTTTGCAGCATGGACTCTACTTCCTTCCTTACATTATTGCATAATCTGCATGAGAAATTCTCTTTTTAATCTGTAATTCAAAAAAGTAATGTTTAACAGCAAATAAATATGTGAAAAAATGTTCAACAGCACTGGCCTTTTGAGAGATGCAAATGAAAGTAACACTGAGATTCTACCTTATCCCAGAAAGAATGGCGAGTATTAAGAAGTCAACCAATAACAAATGCTGGAGGGGCTGTGGACAAAAAGGAATCCTTCTCCACTTTTGGTGGGAATGCAGGCTGGTGCAACCACTGTGGAAGTCAGTGTGGAGATTCCTCAAAAAGCTAGGATTGGAGGTCCCATTTGACCCAGCTATTCCCTTCTGGGTATCTTCCTGAAAGGATTAAAAACATCTTACCACAGCGATATATGTGCACCTATGTTTATAGCTGCCCAGTTCATAATAGCTAGATCTTGGAAACAACCTAAATGCCCCTCAACTGAGGAATGGATAAAAAAGATGTGGTATTTCTATGTAATGGAATACTACTCAGCTATAAAGAATGATAACCTAGACATTTTCACTCTTAAATGGACGAGTATTGAAAATACACTTCTCAGTGAACTAAATAAGTCACACATATGTAATCATCACATTGTTGCACTTGTGTGATGAACTGAAAGAAAATCTATGTACATAAAAAATTAGTTAAGACAGCTAAAGAAAAAGAATTTTGAGTGAAAAGTAGTTTTCATAGGGTCATCTTCAGATTTCATTTTTAATGTGAGGTGTTTATTTGAAAATAATAGAGCAATCATAACAAAAAAGATAGTCATATAGCTGGTTTCTCTTGATTCATTGAGGCAAAAGTTTTGTGCTAATAATATCTGGATAATGTTTCATATCTATATATTTTATTCTAAACAATTTCTGTGAATATAATAATATGCAATGTGCTGATTATTGTTACTCTCTTATTGGCTGGTTGTGAAATTGTTTTGCTTTAGTTTCTTTCCTTTTGTTTAAAATTAAAAAAAATAGAGGTGAAAGACAAGATGGCAGAACAGTAAACAGCAGGATAAGTAGCCTCCCTAAAAATACCATCCAAATGCTGGAATATAACAACAAGGAGAAGACAAAAAAGAGGGAGGTGGGTCCTCTGGACCCAGGAAGAATCTAAAATGAGAAATGAAGCCCACAGAAAGAGTAAAAAGAAGTAACCAAACAGAGGCGGAGGCTGGCGGCACCTCTGACCAGAGCCAAACCCACTTTGTGGCGGGGAGCTGCTACGACCTGGGAACACACAATTAAAGTGCTGGGGACATGCAATTAAAGTGCTGCAGCCATGGTGGCGATGGTGGAGACAGCGTGGAGTGGACCAAGGCTGGTGAGTGAGTATGACAAACTCCAACCCCCACCATGAGGAAGAGCGAAGGACTAGCAACCATCTTGGGACCAGAACTGCACCTAATTGGGCACAGTCCCACAGAAATTGCTCTGACCAAGCCCCAGAGGGTCCCGGCAAGTGACCAGCTAGGTCTGGAGACCATGGCTCCATGCGAGCCCTAGGGATGATAGGGGAAGTTTCACAGACAACCAGCCCAGGTTCCCAGGCAGTGGCCCCACCCCCATGCACTGTGCCAGACATTGGCGGAGCCAGAGCCTAGATGGGCTGGGGAAAGGCAGCAGACCAGCATGTGCTCACTGCAGAGAAATCACAAGGCCCCTGAACAACCCAGGAAAATGCCAAGACAAAGAGGTAGGGGGCAGTCTCTGGCCTCCAATTCAAACAGAACAAGTCCAGGAGAAGCAAACGCAGAAGAGGTCAGGAGTCCCACAGCTAAAGTCTCTGAGGTGATGACAACTGAAGTAAAGAAACAACTCCATGAAGCTATAAAAAAAATTAGAGCAGAACTATTAACCCAACTAAAAGAAGAAATGGAAAGCATAATAAAAGAATCACTAGGCATCTCTAAAGGAGACATAGATGAAAAAATGGAGCATAGGAAAATGAGGGAAACCTGGAATGAACAATACAAAAAAGATTTAGAATGCATGAAACAGATTCAAAGAGACTACCAGGAAATCAAAAACTCCAATGAAAGTTGGCAGAACCACCTGAAGGAAACTAAAGATAGACTTTCAAACCTGGAAGACAGGT
>RJWM01035800.1:0-18637 GCA_004363535.1 Dasyprocta punctata | reverse complement strand
GGATCTTATCCTAAGGCAGGGGACTCCCGCCAGGGCTTGTATTTTGGTGGGGAGGTGAGTGCACACGGCAGGGCGACTCACAGCATATCCAGAGCTTGGTGAGCAGGCGGAAGAGCAGGGACATGCTGTCCTGCGTGTCTGACGTGGCTGTGTACACAGGCAGGCAGCTGGGCTTTAGCAGCCCCCAGATGCGGATGACCACCATCAGCTCCCGCAGCATGCCCAGCGAGGTGCCGTCCCGCAGGAAGCTGTGGCCGGGCCGCAGCGGGGAACCCTGCGAGGAGCCAGTCACGCTGAGCACGCGGCCCCGGGGACACTGGCCTCTTCTGGCAGGGGTGAGTGGGGCCCAGGGGCGCCCCCAGATTGCCCGGTCAGTGCCCACTGCATGAGGTCTTGGCAAGACTGACCCCGACATGCCCAGGAAGGCAGCCGGATTCCCTCACTCTGCCCTCATGGCTCCACCCTGCACCCATCAGACTTAGGGTGAGTGGAGAGAGGAGGGGTGGGGGAAGGGAGAGGGGCCTTGGGTGGAAAAGTGGAGATAAAGGCGGGGTCACAGGCGAGATTTATGGGTGGGACTTGAAGGGCGGGGTTATGAGGGGGCGGGGCCTAGGAGCTGCACATGCGCACCTGGTTGGGCAAGCTGGCCAGCAGGTAGAGCACAAAGTCCCCCACCCACTGGAGGAGCTGCTGCAGCGCCTGGAGCGTGTTCGTGTCCAGAACAAACTCCTCCGTCTTGAGGTTGATCATGACCTTATCAATGTCTGAAAGGGGACGCGGACAGGGCGATCAGAGTTAGCGGGGACCTCATGGTGTGTGTGCGCTTATGCGCGCAGGGGCCCCGGGGTTCTCCGGCCTGCACGGACTGAGCAGCCTCGGTTCTGGCCCTGGGAGTGGCGCCCAGCACCTATCAGCCGCCCAGCGGATGCCCCTGGGAGGAGCTCAGGGTGGCAACAGAAAGGAGGAGCGTAGGCGCCGGACCGCGCTGGGGTATCACTGGATCAACACCATGCCTGGATGGGAGGGATAATTAAACAGCCGTGAAAAAGGCACCAGGGAAATAACGCTGAGGAAGCGCTCCGCGGTTCGCTGTGATGGACCAGTGAAGCGGGTGCTGGCCTGGGCTGAGTCACACACACAGGACAGGCCTGGTGTCCGTGTGAGCAAGCGGACCTGGAGGTACTGCCTCGTGTCCCTCCCAGAGCCGGGGATGGAAGGTGGCCAGGGCAGTCCAGTGTCCCCTCCCGCCAGCCTGGTGGGGTGCGCGTCCCCTTCACGCCAGGCAGTGTCCCCTCTAGACAGCAAGTGACCGGCCACGCTGGGACTCCAGTGGGCCTTTCTCCAGAGGGTCCGGCCCCTGCACATACGCGAATGTGGAGACACTGTAGCCTACGTGAACTGTCGCTCTGGTGGTGCTGAGATGAACTCCGGGCCTCTCACACCCCGGGAAGCGGCCACCACCGGGCCACACCCCAGCCTGGGCCACCTGCGTGCTGGACGAGTGCTCCCCACCCAAGCTAGGCCAGGAGCCGTTTTTCACATTTTTCATTTTCAGACCGGGCTCCACAAAGTTGCTCAGGCTGGCCTCAAACTCATTCTTGTTCTTCCTGCCTCTGCCTCCAGAGTAGCTGGGGTAACAGGCCAAAGAGAGCCACTGCCCAGGGGGAATGTGCATTTTTTTTTTTGGTACCGGGGATTGAACTCACAACCTCGTGCTTGCCAGGCAGGCGCTTATGCCATTGAGCTAATTCCCGGGCCCCTGAAATCTGACTTTTTTTTTTTTGTCTTTTTGGACAGAGTCTCACAATGCAGTTCAGGCTGGCCTTGAGCTCACTTTGTAGCCCAGGCTGGCCTCAAACTCGCAGTGATCCTCCTGCCTCAGCCTCCCGAGTGCTGGGCTGGCATGCCTGCAGCATCTCACCCTTGGAAGCTGAATTTTTAAAGGACAAAGTAAGAGTGGAGCCGGGGTGGAGGCTCCGCTCAGCTGTCCAGATGGGGTGTCCCCAGAGCATCTATCTCAGGGTTTGCCCCGAACGCCTCCCCTAAGCCCGGGCACCCACCTGCGTCGGTGATCTTGGCGCAGATCTCGGTCAGCCGGTCCCCGGGGCTCTTGTCGGGCGTGTTGAGGAAGTGGGGGCGCAGCAGGGACTTGAGGGTGGAGCTGATGGCCACCAGGAAGAGTTTGGTGTGGTAGTCGCACACACGTGTCACCGTGCAGGGCGACAGCCTGCACAGCGAGGCCTTCATGGCCAGGATCCGGGTGGAGAGGACCTGGGGGAGAGGGCAGGAGCGAGAGGCTGGGGCCCGGGGACACCGCCGGCCCGATCAGTGGGGCGCTGGCTGGCTGGGTGAGACATGGGGCCTCAGGAGCCTGAGGGCGGAACCCACAACCCTCCTGCCTCGCCTCCTGTGTAGCTGGGACGACAGACACAAACTGCCACACCTGGCTTGGAAGACGGCTTCTAAAGCACAAAGGTGCTGTGTACTGGGGGGTCCAGGAAGTGTGGGTCTCATTTGTCCTGATTGGTTGTGAACCCCACTGGGCACCAGGCTGCATTCCCAGCAGCCTTGCGATGGACCGCCCGGCACCTCTGCCATCCAGTCCACAGTGAGCGGGGCCGGCGCCCTCACGCACACGGCCTCTCCTCGCCGCTCAGCGCGGGTCTAGACGGAAACTCCTGACTTGCCGCCTGTCCCGGCGTTGAGGCTGCAGGCCGCTAGCGTCTCCTGACACTGTGGGGGTGACCACACGGCCAGTGACCTCTCCCCTTCTGCTCTCAGGAGCCGTGGGGTAGGAACTGGGCCGGGAGGTCCAAGTGGGCTTGACTCTCGCTGGAGGGGTGGAGCTGCTGTACAGCAGGCTTTACATCAAGAACTAACGAAGGGCGGAGGGTGTAGCCAGGGTGCCCCTGTGCGGTTCAGGCTGGCCTCGAACTCACTATGTGAGTCCAGGTGATGATCCTCCTGCCTCGGCCTCCCGAGTGCAGGGATTATAGGCCTGTGCCACCAGGCCCTGCAAAAACTAATTCTTGAGACAGGGTCTTGCTGAAGGTCACTAAGTTTTCCAGGTTGGGGGCTTCCACTTGTAATTCTCCTGCCTCAGCCTCCCAGAGTCCTGGGCTGACAGGTATGCACCTCCATGGGTGCGGACAAAGACAGTTTTTTAAAGACTCCGTAGCAGGTTGGAGCTCTGACACCTTGCATAACCTCACCTGTCCCAGACTGAAGACCACCAGCTCACCTGCTCAATATGGGGGTCCCACCCCCGCCCCTCAGCCGCTGCCTTGCCTGGCCTTCACTAACTCAGCCCGTCCTGCCCCCACGGCCTCCCCTGTCCAGATGCCCTGCCCACATGATCTCGCCTCTCCCGGCTGACTCCCCCCAGGTGCTGTTCCGTTCTCCACCCCCTACCTAGCACTCAGCCCTGGCCCCGCCCACTTTATGCACCGACCACGCCCACCCTCTAGCTCCGCCCACCAGCGGGCCCCACCCACCTGCTGCAGCGCCCCACCCACCTGCTGCAGCGCCGCCTTCTGGCGCGTGTACTCCTCGTGCAGCCGCTCCACTAGGCTCTGCACCATGGCGGGCTGCACGTGCAGCAGGATGTCCCACCAGTCGTAGCCGGTCACCATGCAGTACTCCAGCAGGAAGAGCAGGTGCCGCAGCGCCAGGCCCACCTCCAGCGCGTGGCCCATGGAGGGCGAGATGCGCAGCATGCTGAGCTGTGGGGCGGGGCGGGGCAGGGCGGGCGCAGGTTGGAGGGGCACGGGTCCCCGCACCTGCGCCTGGGTCCCCCAAGCCCCCCCGCCGCGGGGTGACGGCGCGCACCTTGCCGTGGTTGTCGATGCCCACCAGGGCCAGGGAGGTCCAGGACAGCTGCATGGCCTTGAAGTGCACAGCGGGGCCGGCGGCCCGCGCGCGCTTGATGGCCGGTTCGTCCACGGAGCGCGGCGCGGCCGAGCTGTAGAAGACGGCCATGGTCTGCAGCGACAGCCGGTGCACGATGTGGACGCTGCCGTCGTGGAAGGCCAGCGCCAGCCCTGCAGGGACGCGCGCGGTCGGCGTGGGCATCAGCTCTGGCCCCGAGTTGGGGGTGGCCCCTCGGGGTTAGGGGGTGGAGCCCCCCGGCTCCAGCAGCCTCCCAGGAGCCGCTCTCTCCTTTACTTTTATTTTGCGTTTTTTGAGACAGGGTCTCGCTACACAGTCCTAGTGGTCTTGAGAGAACCAAATGATTTGCCCCAAACTCCGCTCTGCTTCTCAGAGGCCAGGCCGGTCCCAGACCCAAGGGCCCAGCACAGAGCAGAGGACCAAGCTGTCCTCAGAGGTGTCCTCGGACACGACTGGAACACCAAGAATCTGTGCACGGTCTTCAGGCCAGAGACTGCGTCTCCACGCTCCTCTCTCTGCAGTTTCTCAACAAAAGGCCCTGAGCTAGCTGGGCACAGGCTGACACGGGAGGCTGAGGCAGGAGGGTCGACCGCAAGCTAGAGCCCAGCCTGGAGAACTCAAGAGACTTGGTGAGATTCCACACCTGGCCCGGTCTCAAAACTAAAAATACCAAAGTGGCCAGGAGATGGAGCTCAGGGTGAAGGCTCTCGATTTGATCTGCAGTACCCCCAACACGCACACACACAAAAGCTTATATTCAGACGGATTCTTTCCAATGACTTGGCGGAGAGCTGGACGAACAGCCCCAGGCACAGACAAACCCCAACCCCTAACGGCTGGGTGAGCTGAGACACGGCACCGTCCAGACTTAGGAGCAGCGCTGTGGCTGCCGAGTGCCGCTTGCACGGGGGCCATCCCCATGTTACTGATCTGCAACCGCTCTTTGCATATGAAGGCGTGCAGCTGTCTCCATCCCAAAGCCCCGCCAGGGAGCCGGGCACCCACCCTCCTCGGGACCTGCTGGGGGCCAAGCCGGCCACTCCCGAGCGCCACATACCGAGGCCGGGGTAGAACTGGGTGTCACTGGCCACCTTGAGGTCCGTGTTAGTGAGTGAGATGGGCAGCTTGGGCAGTGCCACGGCCGACACGCGGTCCAGGTCGTTGGTGGCAGAGAGGATTCGCCATTTGAGGATCATGGGCTGTTTGTCACCTACTAGAACATTGTGGGGCAGGAAAATGTGGGGTGACAGAAGGAAGTGGGGGCTGACAAGGCTGTCATGCCTCCTCTCCCCTCCATCCCTACTCCCACCCAGGAAGAGGACGCGGGGCTGGCTCAGGCTGGGCGTGTGACTGACCCAAAGCTGGCCCGTGGGACTCAGCCCTGGCTTCCCTTCCTTCCAGAGCAGACCCAGGGACACTCTTATCACTGAGCCACACCCAAGCCCTTTCGTCATTTTTATTTTGAGGCAGGGTCTTCTAAGTTGCCGAAACTGGGCTTGAACTTGGAATCCTCCTGCCTCAGCTTCCTGAGTAGCTGGGATTAGCACCCGGCCAGCCCTGGGGTGAATTTCACACAAACCAAGAAGGTGTGAGCTGGTGGTGGGGCCCCTTTCCTGTGCCCCGCTGGAGCAGCGCCACACCACCCTGGACCCAGAAGTTCTTCCTTCCTCCCAGCCCGCTGGAGGTGACGTTTCTGTTCCTCATGAGCTGTGAAGTCCTAGGTGGCACCCAGCCCCTCCGCCCCGGCTGGGTGGGACTGGCACCGGGCTCTGGCCTCACACCCTCGGGTGCCAAAGCAGCAGCTGCCGCAAGTGGCCTTCGGTTTTCCAGCACCTGCGCTTGGCCAAGTATCCCACAAGTGACCTGACTAACCGAGGCCTGGCGTGGACAGGGAGCCGGTCACGGACGTGGGGCGGGAAGAGCCGAGGCTGCCCGACCGAATGACACGCAGCGACCGCCGGTCTCCTTCCGCCTGCTCCCAGGCCCACAGAGAACCCGGCATCTTTCTCCAGGGGAAACCAAGGCCCGGAGGGGCTGAGGCCACTTGCCCTGTGGCGTCAGTGTCTCTCTGGGAGGACAGGCGACATGGCCAGCATGGGGAGTGTGCAGGGCTGTCCCTTGACGTACATCCTGGCCCTCACCTCAGCATGGGTCACGGCCACCAGCCCCAGGTCACAGGTCAGTGGGGAGTGGGGTGGCCCAGGGGGCGGCCGGGATGGCTGCTGGGGAGGCCACGGGTAGCAAAGGGCCGGCGGCCACCTGAGCCCTGTGGAAACCCCAACCTGCTGGGCCTGCCTGCCACTTGGGTGATGCGGTGGAGCCCGGAAGGGGCGGCCTCAGCCCTCCTCACTTTGATTGCTAAACGCCTCCTTCTCCTCGCAGGCTGGGCCCGAGGGGCCTCTTGACCTGCTGCCAGGCCACTCCGGAGCCCATTAGCGCTAATGGGCAGCAGGCGGTGTCACCTGGGGGCGGGAAGGGGGGCTGCACAGCCCCGGCTGCGATAAAGCACAGAGGCTTCTCCAGGGATTCTGGGAATCAAGTGGGTTTTAAGAATTGAACGGCTTAAAAAAAAAAAAAAAAAGAATTGAGTGGCTTTAGAGATGGATGTGGCAGGGACACGTAAATCCCAGGGTTTAGGAGGCTGTGGTAGAAAGAGCCCCTCGAGTGTGAGGCCAGCCTGGGCTACACAGTGGGTCCAAGGCCAGCCTGAACTACAGAGTGAAACCCTGTCTCAGTGAATCAAAAAACCAGAAAGTAAAAGCCGGGCGTGGTGGCGCACACCTTTAATCCCAGCACTGGGAGGCTGAGGTAGGAGGAGCGTTGTGAGCTCGAGGCCAGCTTGGGCTACAACGTGAGCGAGGCCGGCCTGAGCTACATAGTGCGACCCTGCCACAAAAAACTAGGGCCAGGAATTTGGCTCAGCAGCTTAAGTGCCTGCTTGACAGGGGTGAGGTTGTGAGTTCCAACCCCGGTGCCACAAAAAAACCAGAAAGTGAGTTAGGTGGCCTTTAGGGTAGAGCTGAGGGTGGGACCATCGCTCTGGAAAGGGCCAGGAGATCAGACGCTGCTACAGAGATGGGCCGGGGGCGCCGATCCCTCACAAACCCAGGCAGCCTCCCCACCACCCCAGCTTCCGATTTTAGGACGCAGCATCGCCCTGTGGTCCCAGAGCCCTGGGGGCGCAGCCTTTCCCAGCCTCTTCTGCTCACGGCCTCACCCCAGGACCTTGGCGCGGGCTGCTCCCAGGACCGGGCCCGTCTCCCGGCCTCTACCGCCGAGGAGGGCGGAGTGAACAAATGAATCCGCACCAGTGAAAAGCCCAGCCGCTGTCCGGGCTGCGGCCTGTGTTCCATCCCCAGCACCCAGCGCCCCACCCCCCAGGCGCCCGGGAGGGCGGCAGGGCCTCACCGGGGGGCGCGATCTGCTGGAAGATGTTGTTCACCGGCAGCCCCTCCTTGCGCAGGGACCAGCACTCCACCAGGCTGCACGTCTGGCTGGACGCGCACAGCAGCACCTGCGGGGCACAGGGGCCTGGCGTCCTGCGTCCCCTCCCCCACCTGGCTCCGCCCACTATGTCCTCTCTGGAGATGCTGGGTGCCACCGCAAGGGGGCGCTCCAGAGGGAAACGCGTCAGGGCAAAGGGAGACGCCCGGGGCCCCAGGCATGTGTGGAAGGACAAGGACTCGGGTGATGTGGTGTGGCGGGCTGAGCGACGGCCTCAGAGGCACAGCTGTCCTGTGGGTGTGGTGGCCCATGCCTGTCCCCCCAGCATTTGGGAAACTGAGGAAGATCACCATGAATTTGAAGCTAGCCTGAACTGCACAGGGAGGCCTCATCTCAAAAAGACATAAAACAGTCAGGCGTGGTGGCGCGCACCTGTCATCCCAGCACTCAGGAGGCTGAGGCAGGAAGATTGTTGCGAGTTCGAGACCAGCCTGGGCTACAAAGTGAGCTCAAAGCCAGCCTGAACTGCACAGGGAGACAGTGTCAAAAAAAAAAAAAAAAAAAAAAAAAGCCAGACCAAAATGAAACACTGTCCTAATTCCAGGGACAGGAGGACACATCACCTCCCGCAGCAGAAGGGGTGACGGACCCCGAGAGGGGGTCATCCTGACTGCCTGAGGCCCTGGGGGACATGTCACCGGAGGGTAAGAGGCCGAGAGAGGCTGAAGACACAGCAGTGCTGCCGGCTCTGCAGAGGAAGGGGCCACAAGCCAAGGGCTGCGGGCGCACCTGCTCCGACATGTCTCGCGCCAGGAACTTGAGGTGGGTGATGGCGGGGAAGCGGTCCTTGCGGTGCGGGTCGGTGGTGCAGCGCATGAAGAGGGAGGGCAGGATCTCGGTGTCGATGCGGCACTTCTCGCTGACCACGCTCACGCACACCTTGTAGAACTGCACGGGCAGCGCGCTGCTGCCGTCGGCCGTGGCCACCACGATGTTGCCGCCGCCCGTGAAGGCGATGTCAGCCAGCGCCACTCGGCTGCGCAGCCGGCACAGGCTCTCGGTGGAGGTCAGCACCTGCCCGCTGGGCTTCAGGAGGGACACGGTGACCAGCCCGCTGACTGTCACCGCGATCCAGCCCTCCATGGGCTTCCCGCCGAAGAGCGTGAGCGAGGGCGAGAACTTCACGCGGGAGAACTTCTCGCTGAAGCTGGAGGCGCCCGACTGCGGGAGGGCGGAGGAGGACGAGGGGTGGCTCAGCCTGGGGTTGGCCGTGGGTGTCAAGGCGCCCCCCACCCCCGTAAGCCCTCCTCCGCCCTCCTGCAAGAGCAGGATGCCAGGATGCTAGAGCACCCAGCAGTAGCATGGTGCCACGCACGCCTGAGCTCACCACCCACCCTGATGTGGGCGTCTCCTTTATTTATTTATTTATTTTGGTACCAGGGATGGAACTTATGACCTCACACATGCGAGGCAGGCCCTTAGGCCACTGAGCTAAATCCCCGGCCCTATTTTTTGAGACTGCAGTTCAGGCTGGCCTTGAACTCACTTTGTAGCCCAGGCTGGTCTCGAACTCACAATCCTCCTGCCTCAGCCTCCCGAGTGCATGCGCCACCACGCCCGGTTGTGAACTCAAGAGTTTGATTCTAGGTGTGAGCCGTGCCCGGGGCTCACAAAGGAACCAAGGACACCCCGAGTGGGACAGCCGATGGGCTGGCGGGTGGCGTGCGGGGGACACATCTTGCCGGCTCGCCCGAGCGGCCGCCTACCTTCTCCACGTGCAGGGCCAGCTTCACGCCATTGTGCAGCCAGGACAGCGCCACGATGGGGTCGCCCTCCACCAGGCTGCCCACGCGGCTCTCCCAGCTGTTGGCCAGGTGGTCCACCATGTTCCAGCACTTGATCTGCCCATCTGCGTCGGCCGACAGCAGCCGGGAGCCTGCGGGCAGAGCTCCGTCACGGCCTCCCTGGCCGAGAGGACTGACCTGGAAAGGCAGGACCCGCGGCTCGGGGACTCGGGGGCCCAGCCTCACCTGACTGGTCCCACTCCAGGCAGGTGATGGCCTCGCTGTGGCCCGAGCTGACGGAGTGGACGTCCCAGGGGTGCTCGGTGTCCAGGATGTGGATCATACGGGTCAGGTCTGGAGGGGTGGGAATGGGGTGTGGTCAGCCCCCCACCAACCCCTGAACCCTCCAGACGATGCTGCAGCTGCCTGGGGAGGTCACGGAACTGCCACTGACTGTGTTGAGGGCCACAGCCGAAATGTAAGGATCTGGCCACCAATGGGGCTACGAATGTGCTTTTTGAAAGAGGCACAGAAGCCAGGGGTGGTGGTGCACGCCTGGCACCCCTCCACTCTGGGAGGCTGAGACGGGAGGGTTGCAAACGGAAGTCCTGGCTGGGCAACTTAGTGAGACCCAATCTCAAAATAAAAAATAAAAAATGCGCTGTGGATGCAGCTTCGTGCGAAGGCCCAATTTCCAGTGCTGGAAATAAGTAAACAAATAAGACACAGAAAATGGAAATGGAAGAAAGTGACCGCTCAGAGTGGGCGTCTCTCTCCCTCTCCCTCATTATCCTGGGCCTCTGCGCTTTGTGACCCTAACAGCTTGTATTACCAGAACAATGGCGATGCCCGCCAGCAGGGCCGTGAGTCACCAAGTCACCGTGCCCCAGCCCGTGGTCACCCGGGCAACCCCAGATTTCAGGCATGGAAGGGCTCTGGTGCTCTGCTTCCTGGAGATGGTGATGCCCAACCCCCCACCCCAGTGCAGAGGGCGGGGCTTAGGCCCCTGACTGCCCATCTCCAAAGGCAGGGGCGCAGCAGCAGCAGCGAGGTGGGGGCAGGGACGCACCCTGGTCATCGTTCCGCAGGTCCGTGGTGAAGGCAATGAGGTTGCGGCAGGACCAAGCACAGGCCAGGGGCACCGAGGGGCAGTGGGTGTTCTTGGGCCATCTCTCCCACTCGCAGACATACGCCAGGTCCATGGTGCCCACTGCGCCCAAGGCCACCCCCGGGTCCTGTGTAGGGGATGCAGCGATGAGCCGTCATGCAGGATACCCGGATGTAGAGGGCCGAGTCTTTGCCCCTTGGCATCATAGTACGGCGGGGCCGGGGGTCAGGAATTACGCTTTGGGTTTTTTTTTTTTCTTCCAGGCAGGCAGGCGGCTGGAGCTTTAGTAGAGTGGGTCTACCAGGCCTCACCAGGGGAGGCGATGCTCAAATGTAGCCTAAGGACACCTGCAGGGAAGGGAGCCGAGGAGAGCACCGGCCGGTGCAAAGGTCCAGGGGCCACACTGTGTTTGGGCTGTGGCCAGATCTGAGCGTGGCGAGTTGAGGACAAGAAGGCAGAGGACCGTTCCTGGGCCTGTGGGTGTCCACCTTCAGCCAGGTGGGAGCTGAGAGGGCTGGGACCAATTTAGGGTTCAGCAGGCCCCTCAGGCTGGGCTGTCTGGGGGCAACTCATGGAGGTCGTGGGTGCAGTGGCGGACAGGGAACGGTCACTCACTGTCCCGGTGCAGGTGACAAACGAGGGAAGGCGGTGAGGGGGGACTGCGCAATGGTCGCTGTGTCTATTCTGAGGGAAGAGCTGGGGATACACAGCAGAGCCCTCGGGGACATGAGGAGCAGGGCGGGAGGGACAGTGGCTTTCCAGGGCCCTGGCATCAGCGGGACAGCGTCTCCCTCCGCACTGAAGTGCCCGGTGGGAACACGTGTGCCCGGACTCATTTCGCCCAACGCCCAGCCTTGCTTCTCATTCTTCAACCCTGGATCCCAAGCTCTAATGACAGGACTCTTAAAAGGCCTTTAGGCCCTGCCCCCAGCACGCTTCCATCTCCAGACCTCGCCCCGAGTCGCCCCGCGAGTTCCCTGGCCGGCCACAAACTCCCTGGTTGCACCCAGGGACCCACAAGACCTCCGGACCCATCCCAAGCTCTGCGATCATCCCAGCACCCTGAGCTCTCTCAGTCCGGCTCCTAGACACTCAAAAATCCTTAGGCCCCGCCCCCGCTCCGAGACCCCGGACCCCCGACCCCCAGACCCCGGTGGGCACCAGTTCTCACCGCAAGTTCCCGCCCAGGGCCCCGCCCGGGGCTTCGAGTCGCGTACCCAGGATCCTCCACGGCCAGGCCCGCCCTCTGACCCGAAAGCCACGCCCCCATGACCGGCAGGTACCGCGGTAACTTTCAGCGGCCGCAGATGCCATCCGGAGGCCGACAGACCTCACCGGGCCTCCGTAGCTACGCGCTCACCTGGCTGGCACGTGCGCCCAGCCGAGCGGGCGGCCGTGGCCCGTACTCGCCCCAGCGGCCTAACTCCGGCGCCGCCATTTTTTCCGGACCAACGAGTCGCGGGAGCGGCCCCGGGGCTTCGCAAAGACTTGTGGGATGGCGACGGGTCGAGCACAACTCAACTTCCGAGGTTATTTGCATATACAACTTCCCAGCAGCCACTGCAGCTATAGATGATGGAAAAAAATTTGTGACTTCTAACAGACGAATATATTCAGCTGTTCTAAATTTGGTATTAATAGTATGAAGTAAGTAGGAAGCTCACTGAGGTGTTTTTTGATTTCTTGAAGTGTTCACCCTTACTGTAAAGAATTGTAATATAGGCAGTATAAATAGGAAATGAGTAGCGCTGCTGTTTGTGCTCGCTTCGGCAGCACATATACTAAAATTGGAACGATACAGAGAAGATTAGCATGGCCCCTGCGCAAGGATGACACGCAAATTCGTGAAGCGTTCCATATTTTTATCTATCTCCTCTGTCCTAATGCTGGCTGGCAGGAAAACTGAGGCTCTGATAAATGACATAGCTTAATTTTGTTCTGATTGATGCAAATTAATGGGCGTGGGGCCTGGGATTTAGTTCAGCGGTGTAAGCGCCTGCCTGACAAGTGTGAGATCATAAGTTTGATCCCCAGTACCAAAAAAAAAAAAAAAAAATTTTTTTTAATGGGCTTCACTCACTGTGACATTTCCATCCTTAAATAAATCATGCTTTTTATGTCTCTCATCTTTTCTAGCCCTCAAGGATTTTTTTTTAAAGCGTTATTTCATTTCCACACAGAAGAGAGAACATAACTTGCCCAACTGGCTTATTTCACTTCACATGATGTCCCATACCACCCATTTTCCCACAAAAGATGAGGTCTCCTTTTTTACACCTGAGTAGTACTCCATTCTGCATAAACATACGTTTGCTTGGTCCACTCATCTATTGGTGAACGCAGGAACCTCGTCCATGCCTTGGGCATTTTGTGAACAGGGCTGAGGTAACTCGCAGACACAGGGGACTCTTTAGGGTGCTGACTTAGCTTCTTTCTGGTCTCTACCAGCGAGTAAGGCAGCGGGATCACCGGGTGCTGCGGATGGAACCAGAGCTGTGGGCCCATGAGATAAGCACTGGCCACTGGGCCGCATTCCCAGGCTTTCTTTTGCGAGACAGGGTCTCGGACCCCTAAGCACACACGGTGGCTTGTTAAATTGAAGGTCTTTCCAGTTTTCAACGTCATCCCTAATTCTTTTTCCAAAACTGAATTCTTGGACCAGGTGTGGCCACACACCTGTCATCCCAGCACTCTGGGAGGCTGAGGCAGGAGGATTGAATTCTAGATCAGCCTGGGTAACCTAGTGACTTAAGGAGACCCTGTCTCAAAATAAAAAGCAGGAGGAAAACACACACACCACACACACACACACACACACACACACACACACACACACACACAAATTTTGCTGAGCACGGGGCCAGTGAGGTAGCTCAGCAGCACAGTGCCTGCCTGGTAAGGGCAAGGTCCTGAGTTCAATTCCCAGCACAAAAAAAAAAAAAAAAAAAAAAAAAAAAGAAGGGAAAAAAAAAGAGCACACTGGTGTCCCACCACCTCCGAGCACGGCCTTCTTTGGAAGCTGGGGTCTCACACAGGTGCTCAGCTGTGAACACAGGGCTCCAAGCAGTCCTGGCCCAACAGCGCGGCCTCCCTAGCAGAGGGGCTGTCAGAACCGGAACGGGAACCAGAAGCGGACCCCACAGAGCACACAGCACACCTCACCCGGAGCCCCAGATCGCGGGGAAGAGGCGAGGTCCGCAAGCCCAGTCTGGGTATGAGAAATAAATTCGTGTTACTAGGTTGTAGATTTTTGTGTGGGTTGTTTGGTTTTTTTTGGTACTGGGGATTGAACTCACAACCTCATGCCTAGCAGACAGGCACTTACACCACTGAGCTAAATCCCCAGAACTATTTTTTGAGACAGGATCTCGCTATATAGTTCAGGCTGGCCTTGAACTCACTTTGTAGCCCAGGCTGGTCTGGAACTCACAACGATCCTCCTGCCTCAGCCTCCCGAGGGCTGGGATGACAGGCGTGTGCCACCACGCCCCGCTCTGTGTGTGCGTGCGTGTGTGTGCGCGTGTGTTTGCAGTGCTGAAGGTGGAACCCAGGGCCTAGTGCTTGCCATTGAGCTGCACCCCCAGCCGTTCCTTTTTTTGGTATTTATTTCTTTCAGACTTTTTAGTTCTGAGCTGGTTTCCCTAAGTCTCTACATTGCCAAGGCTGGGTTCAGCCCCGCACCCCTCCTGCCCCACTGCGCAGCTGGGGGACCTGCTTCCATGCCCGCCGGCCTCCCACGAATGACCCCATCAGGGTCCCAAAGCTGGCACTGGGACCCCAGCACCGATGAGGACTGGCGTGTCTCACAGAAGCCTGTCACCCCACCCATGGGGAACCTCACGCCCAAGGCTGCCACCCTCAGGGACCAAGACCTGTGACGTCCCCCGTCCTGACCCGGACAAACCACACAGCCTGCAGCCAGAGCACCAGAAATTTATTAACACCATCCCCCCACCCCACACGCTCGGGGCCACGCTCGGGCCAGGGGGCTGGGCCTGCTTCACGGCCGGGTCCCCTGAGGGCGGCCAGCACCGGGGGCCCTGACCAGGTGGCCAGAGCCAGGCTGGGCAGAGGTGGGGAGGACAGAGGCTTCTGGCTCGAAGTCCTGAGCGGGGAGGGGGCGTGAGGAGCAGGCGGGAGGAGGTGGTGGCATCACACGTCAAAAGCGTCACACCAGCCCTTGAGACAGAACTGTGTCCCGGGTCTCAGGACATTTGTGGGGGTCACACACAGACACACACACAAGGAGACGCTCCTGGGGCGCGGGGCAGCGTCCCAGAGGGAACCCCCCCAACACACACAGTGACAGCTTAAAAAGTGGGAAGGGACGAGCCAGGACCACGACAAAGCCCCACAGGGAAACACCCGGGGCCTTTTTTTGGTTTTTCCCTCCAAGAGAGAAATTTAAAAATCTATAACAAATCATACCCAATTCATTAAAAGTAACAAAAACTCAGCCTTCGCCCTGTCCGCCTGAGCCCCAGGCTGAGCCAAAAAAAAAAAAAAAAAGTTAAAGCAGAAAGATGGAAATGCCCAGTGAGATCTCCCCACCCAAATACAAGTCCCTGGGTGAGGTGCGAAGGGGCTGGGACAGTCAGGGTAGCCCCTGCCCCCAGCGTTGATCTCTAAGAGCCGGGCAGGGTGGGAGACGAGGGTGAACGAGAAATAGCCACCCCCAAAGGAGAAACTGGTTTCCAAGGATGAAGTCTAAAAACAGGAAGCGTCTCAGCAGATGGCATCAGAGGTCCGGAAGCGGCGGCAGGGGTCCGCGCAGCCACCATCAGCTGAGCTGCTCTAGGTAGGCCGAGAGGAGAAGCCCGGGGGGCAGGAAGTCCAGGTGGCGGTTGCTGACCTTCATCTGCCTTCTGCCCTCCAGGTCAGCACCTGTGGGTGGAAGGCAGAAAGAGGGAAGCCGGGAACCTGAGCACCCACCTCCTTTCCCCTTAGCCCCTGGTGCCGGCGGGGACACTGAGGCAATGTGGGCCGGGGCCAAGGTTGGAACCCAGCACCACCACGCCTCCCTGGCCAGCTCAGGCCGCAGGAACAAAGGCGGGCAGGCGTGGGTGCTAACACGCAGGAGGGCTTCGACCTAGGGTTGCCATGGAAACTGTCTCCCTGGCAACTCCAGGCAGGAGCCAGAGCCAGGTATGGGAAGCTGGGACCACATGGGTTGCACTTGGGGGCTGGTGAGGGCCTGCGAGCGTCCTGTGATGGTCCCCCTCCCTCCGGAAAGGTGGGGACTCGGGGCTCCGGCCGGGACGCAGGTGCCGGAATGGGGGGGCCCTTACGGCTATGCCCATCCAGCTGGGCACTGCAAGCCCGGTCTCATCGCTGAGGCGTCATCGCCCCAACTGGGGTCTCTGGCTGAGTGCAGGAGGTGCAGAGAAAGGGGTATCTGTCCCCAGTATTTTTTTTTTCTGGCAGTACTGGGGATGGAACCCAGGGCCTTTTAGACAGGGCATTGCTAAGTTGCTAAATTGTCCACACTCGTCTTCAACTTGGGATCCTCCTGCCTCAGCCTCCCAGAGTGCTGGGTGGACAGACAGGCACCACCGTGCCCGAAGGCTGTCACAGCCCGCTGTCGAACCTCCCCCGCTGGGAGGCCGGGCGCCCGGGGCCCCGCACTTACTAGCTGAGATGAGGTCCATGTACTGGCACAAGGCGTGCAGCAGTAGCCTCTCGAAGCTGCGGAGGGGAGGGGGTGAGCGGCCGGACAAGAGGCACAGTGGGCAGGGGAGCGGGAGGCGCCCGCCACGCCCACTACCTGTTGTCCAGCATAGCCGTGTACACGGCCTGAGGAGACACGGAGAAGAATCTCGACAGCCGCTCCTCCCAGGTCTCCAGGGTCTCCTGCAGAAGAGACGGCCCAGACATCAGGCCACCGTGTGACCCCGAGGGCCAGCCAGGTCTCCCCGCGCCTGGGGCAGCCTCTGAAACCCAAAGCCCTGGGTTAAAATGGCACCACGACTCACTACCTGAGGCTGTTTCCAAGGGTACCAGACACTTAAACCTGTCCACACCACGTCCATCTTGTCCCGTTTCCCCAGTGAACTCCTACACACCCTACGGGGCCCACTTCCATTAGCCCCATGCTTCGTATTCTTAAGGACAGCTCTTGCTTAGCAGTGGGTCCTGCAGGCTGTTGGTCTTATTGGTCTATACTGTGTTGTTTCCCATCATGCAACTGGCCCTGGATAATCTATTTCCCTTCAACCTGACCCCAAACCCCAAGGAAAAACATATAAGGAAAAGAGCCTTTTTTTTTTTGGCACCGGGGATCGAACTCAAAACCTCGCACCTGCCAGGCAGCGCTTAAACCATTGAGCTAAATCCCTGGCCTATGATGAGGGAAAAAAAGCAGTTGGCAGGGCGGCCTGGTGCTTACCATGGGGATGCGGCCCCGCTTGAGCACAGAGCGCAGGCGCCGGCTGATGCGCTGGAAACACTCACGAGGTGTGTAGGCCGGGTCCTCTGCAAGAAGCCAGTGAGGCTGTAAGGACCGCTGCCAGGCCCCGCCTACCAAGGCTCCGCCCACTGCCAAACCACACCCTTGTCCAATGCCCTGGCTCCACCCACCCCTGCCGGTTGGTCCTGCCACTCTACTTGGCGAATCTGCATCCTGGCTCCACCCCCAAACACTCCTCCCACACTAGCCACGCCCCTTATTTACATTGAGGCTCTGTGCCTTGACCCCCCTCCCACTCCAGAGCCACACCCCTTACATGCAGATCCTATCCGTGCCTTGACCCCGCCCCCAAGATTCCTCCACCCACCAATCACTGCCCATCTACATCCTGGGCCCACCCACCACAGCCCCGCCCACAAGCCCACCTCTCCTGCGATCCTCCCCGCGGCCAGGCCCCCTCCTCCGGGCCTTGCTCTGACCCTGATCCTCCAGGTAGCGCAGCACCCGCTCCTGCTCCTCCCCGGAGCGGTTCATGAAGTCGTTCCATACCTGGGAGAGAGGCAGGCGGTGGCCTCAGCCCTGGGCCTCAGTTTCCCCACTTGCAGTGTAAACAGACGCCGGAGGCCACCAAGTACAGGGCAGTACTCTGTACAGACCTCTGCCCAGCAGGCAGGCCGGGGACGGCGGGGGCCCCTAACGCAGCTCCCACGCCCCAGCAGTCTCCTACTCCAACACCGCGAGCCTACGACCTGGGCCCCGGAGCTCCCCCCGGGAAGGGTGGGACTCTGGCCCGGCCTCACCTCCATGTAGGTGGCGTTGCTGCAGGCCTCTGCGAAGATGCCTGGTGCCGCGGCGGGCGTCAGGTCCCCATCCTCCAGACCGGGCGGTCCCCCATCTGTCTCCAGCAGGGTCAGGAGGTACTGGGCTGGATAAAAACAGGCAGAAGCTATTCAGCCTCTATAGCTCCACCTGCTTCGCTCTGCTTTGTTGAACTCCTACACATCCTTTAAAGCCCCAGTTCCAATGCTCAGACAGGACTCTGGTTCAGCTCTGTTCTAGTGGGGGAAATCTGTCTCGTTGTGTTTCCTGCTCCCTGACTCAGTACCAATATGCCCCCAACACCCTTGCTTACTGTTCTCCAGCCGCTGGAGGCTCTTCCGACCCTTGGCCCTGGGTACCAGGTCTGAGTTCCGCACGGCCTGGTTGATGAAGTGCTGCTTCCGTCTGGAAGCTGAGAACCTCTTCACTTGCGAGGTGGCGAGGGCGGGCAGGCAGCCCTGAAGGGGCCTGTGAGCAGAGACAAGCGCGGTCCCAGGCGGAATCAGACTGCACCTGGCACCAGCCGGGACTCCACTAGGGGCAGGGAACCAGCCGCGCCCCCTGGCCCCAAGCCGTCCGGGTTTCAGCCTCAAGCCTGCGAGGCCGCTGGGACTCGAACCGCTGGGACTGGAACCTCGGGCCCTCGGGGGGACGTCAGAGAACCGAGAGCCTGGACTCACACGCCCCACCCCCACCGCAGCAGCGGGAAGCCGCACTAAAGCTGCCCCAGGGCCCGCCCGCCCGGAGCTAAAGTAATCCTAAAGCCATCGCCGCCCTCCTGTGGCCGGCGCTAATGCGGCCCCGGATTATCGGACTCCTGCCGGCACCGGGCGAGGGCCGGGCCACCTGCCGCGGGCAGGCAGGTACCAGGGCACAGCGGCCACCCCAGGTGTGCGCGGGAGCTCTTGGACGGAAACTTTCCAGGCAGGAGAAAGCGCGGCAGGCCAGACAACCCCTACTGGGAACCCTCCCCTCTGGAAACGGCGCAGTGGCTCAGCTCAGTCATCCCAGCGACACAGGAGGCTGAGGCAGGACGATCCCAAATTGGAGCCCAGCCTGAGCTATTTAATGGGAATCTTGTCTCAAAATTAAAAAAAAACAGCACTCGGGAGGCTGAGGTAGGAGGAGCGTTGTGAGTTCGAGGCCGGCTTGGGCTACAACGCGAGTACAAGGCCAGCCTGAGCTACA
>RJWM01035799.1:0-18651 GCA_004363535.1 Dasyprocta punctata | reverse complement strand
TGGCCAACCTTATCAAAAAAAGGAAAGAAAAGACTCAAATCTATACAATTAGGAATAAAAAAGGTGTAATCACAACACGCCCTGTAGAAATCCAGAAAATCATCTATACCTACTTTGAAAACTTGTATTTGAATAAGATGGAAAACACAGAAGAAATGGATAGATTCCTAGATACATATGAATTACCAAATGTGAATCAAGAAGATATAAAAATCCACCCACTCAGGACCCCTTCTGTCTCTCTCTTTGACAGAAGCTTTCTTTCTCTCAATAAATATATTCTGCTCTTAAAAAAAAGAAGATATAGAATCTTAAATAACTCAATATCAATCAATGAAATCAAAGATGTAATTTAAAACCTATCAACAAAGAAAAGCCCAGGTCCTGATGGATTCACTGCTCAAGTCTACAAGAAATTTAGTGAAGATGTAACACCACTATTTCTCAGACTCTTTAATGACATTGAAAAGGAACCAATACTTCCAAATTCATACCTGGAAGAAAGCATTACTTTGATTCCAAAACCAGAGAAGAACCCAGCTAAGAAAGAGAATTACAGGCCAATCTGCCTAATGAACACTGATGCAAAAATCCTCAATAAGATCCTGGCAAACAGACCACAGCAAAGTGTCAATAAGACTTTACACCGTGAGCCGGGCATGGTGGCGCACGCCTTTAATCCCAGCACTCAGGAGGCTGAGGTAGGAGAAGCGTTGTGAGTTCGAGGCCGACTTGGGCTACAACGTGAGCGCAAGGCCGGCCTGAGCTACATAGTGTGACCCTGCCTCAAAAAACTAGGGCTGGGAGTTTGGCTCAGCGGCTTAAGCACCTGCCCTGGCAGGTGCGAGGTTGTGAGTTCAATCCCCGGTGCCGGAAAAAAAAAAAAAAAAGACTTTACACCATGATCAAATGGGATTCATCCCAAGGATGCAGGGATGGTTCAACATAAGTAAACCCATAAATGTAATACATGCTATTAACAGAGCCAAAGATAAAAAACATATGATTATCTCAATAGATGCAGAAAAAGCTTTTGACAAATTTCAGTACCCATTCATGATAAATACTCTGCATAAAATTGGAATACATGGTCTTTATCTCAATCTGATAAAAGCCAGATATGACAAACCAACAGGCAACATCATACTAAATGGACAAATACTGAAAGCTTTCACTCTAAAATCAGGAACAAGACAAGGATGTCCACTGTTTCCTTTCTTATTCAACATAGCTCTGGAAACTTTAGTCAGAGCAATTAAACAAGAGAAAGAAATCAAATGAATAAAGATAGGAAAGGAAGAAGTTAAACAATCTTTATTTGCAGATGGCATGATACTCTACTTAGAAGATCCCAAAATTCCACCAAAAGACTTCTATATTTAATAAGCAGATTTAGTAATGTACCTGGTTACAAAGTCAGCATTCAAAAATCAATAACCTTGTTCATGAATAACAAAAACACTGAGAGAGAAATTAGGGAAACAATACCTTTTACAATAACATCCAAAAAATGAAATATTTAGGAATCAATCTAACAAAAGATGCAAAAGACCTCTACATTGAAAACTACAGTACTCTGGAAAAGGAGATTGAAGAGGATATTAGAAAATGGAGAGATATCCCATGCTTTTGGGTAGGAAGAACCAATATAGTGAAAATGGCCATATTTCCAAAACCATTATACAGATTCAGTGCAATCCCAAACAAAATTCCAATAGCATATCTTAAAGAATTAGAGAAAACAATCCTAAAATTCATTTGGGAGACAACTAGACTGCCTTCCAGGGGCCTGTGCGACTGGTGTGGACTCCAGGAAGAGAAAGGGGTGGGCCTCTCGGGAACCTGCCCCACTGGGCCTGAGCAGCACCAACCAGAAGACAGCTAGACTGCCTTCTGAGGGCCTGCGCGACCAGTGTGGACTCTAGGAAGAGAAACATGCCCCCCCCCACCAAGTACGCCTACCAGCGCTCGGGCTAAGAATCAAGGACAAAGGCCCCCCGACCCCGTAAAGCAACCTGCTGGTTCGGAGGTCTGGCTAAATTGATAGTAACTAAAGTACATAAAACAACTAAATGCTAGTATTGTTTTGTTCATTTTGCAGGCCTGGGGCTGGCAGCTTGAGCATCACTTTGGAAGATGACAATACCAATGTAGCAAGATGGGGGATTCTCTTCTGTCTTGTCTTCGAGGCCCAATATTGTTCTAATTGTTTTGCTTTATTCCAATTAATTTTTTGGCCTTATTTTATACTGTGTTTTTATTGGTTTTATTGTGGTTTTTTTTTTTTTGGTTTGATTTTACTATACCTGTTGGAATGGTCAACTACTCTGAAAACAACAAGATATACTATAGTAGCTATTGTTTTTATAGTATCTTTCTTTGAAGTTCTGTACCAGTTCTGCTGCTTTGTTTTGATTGACTTTGTTCTGTTATGTTTTGTTGGATTTTACTATCTTTAAAATAAAAAAATAAAATAACATTCGTCCAGAACCGGAAGAGACCTAGAATAGTAAAGGCAATCCTAGGCAACAAAGACAAGACAGGGAGCATCACAATTCCTGACCCAAAATTATATTATAAAGCTACTGTGATCAAAAAAAAAAAAAAAACAGTGTGGTACTGGCAAAAAACAGACCTAAAGATCAAAGAAATAGATTAGAAGATGCAAAAACAACTGCAAACACACTAAACTACCTTATCTTTGACAAAGGTGTCAAACATTTTCATTGGAAGAAAGATAGCCTCTTTAATAAATGGTGTTAGAAAAACTGGCTTTCCACATGCAGAAGATTAAAACTGGACCCATATCATTCACCATGTACTAAACTAAAATCTGAATAGATTAAAGATCTCAACATTAAAACAGAAACATTAACTTTGCTGAAGGATAGGTAAAACTATTGAAGATATTGGGGTAGGCAAAGACTTTATGACTAAAAGCCAGATGGCACAGGAACTATTGCAAAGAATCAACAAATGGGATCTCATGCTACTGAAAAGTTTTTGCATAGCAAGAGAAACCGCCAAGAGTGAAGAGACAACATACAATGTGTGATGAATGTTTGCCAGCTGTCCCTCAGATAAAGGGTTACTATCAGGAACATATAAAGAACCCAAAAAAGTCAGTCCTCCCAGGTTTAAAGACCCAATCCAAAAACGGGCAGCTGAGATGAACACATACTTTTCAGATGAAGAAGTACGAAAAGCAAATAAATATGTGAAAAAATGTTCAACATCACTGATCACTACAGAGATGCAAATTGAAACAACACTGAGATTCCACCTCACTCCTGAAAGAATGGCTAGTATTAAGAAGTCAACCAATAACAAGTGCTGGAGGGGTTACGGGGAAAAAGGAACCCTTCTCCTCTTTTGGTGGGAATGCAGGCTGGTGCAACCACTATGGAAGTCAGTGTGGTGATTCCTCAAAAAACTAGGACCATTTGACCAAGCTATTCCCCTTCTGGGTATCTTCCCAAAAGAATTTAAAACATCATACCACAGCAATATATGTGCACCTATGTTTATAACAGCACAGTTCATAATAGCCAGGTCTTCGAAGCCACCTAAATGCCCACCGGCTGAGGAATGAACAAAAAAGATGTGGTATTTCTATATAATGGAATACTACTCAGCTATAAAAGAATGATAAACTAGATACTTTTATACTTAAAGGGATGCACCTTGAGAAAATATGTATCAGTGAAATAAATAAGTCACACATATGTAAGCATTGTATTGTTTCACTTGTATGACAAACTGAAAAACTATGTATATGTTTATGTATAGGTATATAAAAATAGTTAAGACAGTTAAAAAAAAAAAGCACAATGCCTCCTCTGCTATCCACATGGCCTGTCCAGAGGTAAATTCAGTGCCTCCCTTCACTGAAAAACAAAAACAAAAGAATTCTGCCGAGATTTTTATAGGTATTGAGGTGAATCTATAGATAAGTTTAGGGAGAATAAATGTTTTGATAGTCGTCCAATTCACATACATAGTCTCTCTCCACTTATTTAGCTTGTATTTGAGTACTTTTGATCAGTTTTTGTAGTTTTTAGGATACAGATAACAAATATATTTTGGTAGATTTATACAGTAATATTACTTTAAGCTTTTTTGTGATGTTGTAACTTGTGCCTTTACAGTTTTACTTTTGATTCGTTCATTGCTTGTATATAGGCCAACACTAGATTTCTGTATATGGCTTTGTGACCTTGTACCATGATCTTGCTAAATCTGATTGCCTGTTATATTGATTTTTATGCAGATTCTTTGTAAATAAAAAAAAAGAGGCAGAGGTAGAAATTTTCTTCAAAGTAAACTTCAAGCTAAAATTGATCAGAAGAGAGAAAGAAGGTCACTACATACTAGTCAAGGAATTAATCCAGTGAAAGAGATAATGCTTTTATATGAGTACAAAAGAAGGTTTTGCCATTTTCCCTAATTTAGATGAGCATCTCTGTATGCTCCGACATTACTGAAATTTAAATTATGGACTTAGTGAAAAAAATCAAATACATGAAAGTAGACATGCTGCAGAGCAACCTGTATGTATAAGTAGTGTGCAATGGGCTTCCTGACTCTTTTATGTATTCAAAGACATGCAATAGAAAACAACGGAGATGAACCCTATAAGTGTAAGAAGTGTGGTAATGCTTTTGTCTGTTTGAGTTCATTTCTCACACATGAAAGAATTCATAGCACAGAAAAACCCTATGTATGCTAGCAATGTTGGAAATAATGCTGTCACTGACTAGTTTCATGTAATATCATCAAATTGTTCACACTGAAAAGAAATCCTGCAGACACAAGCAATGTGAGAAAGACTTCTTTCACTAAAAATTCTTCCACAGATATAAACATCACACTGGCGAGAAATCCTATGGGTGTCAGCAATGTGGGAAATCCTTCAGTGATAGTATTCCCTTTGATACCGTATAAAGAACCAGAGTGGACAGAGATCTTGCGTATGTGAGTGTTGTGGGAAAGTCTTCACCTGTTTGAGTTCCATTTGAATGCTGGAGAGAAATGACCTTTGCAGGTGGCGTGGGAAAGTTTTCATTTATTCCAGTTCTTTTTGAAGACAAGAATAAACTCACCCTGGAGAGAAATGCAATGAATGTAAGCAAGTAAAGAAACCTTTGCTTGCTCTGGTTTCTTTCAAAAACATGAAAGGACTCACACTGAAGACAGTGTGTAAATATTGACTGTAGGAATTCTTCATGATTACCTAACCTTTCTAGCATACAGGACAATTCACAGTGAAGAGAATGTGTGTCAGTGTGGAGGATACAGGAGCAACTGTATCCATCTCAGTTAATTTCACAGATTAAAAAAAACAGTGTCTTACAGCGAGAAATTTTTAATATGATACATGTGAAATATCTTCATTTGGCACATGTGTGTGAACACATACTGACTCAAAAACAATTGTGAAAAATATAAGTTGTCAATTACACGTAATGGTCTCAAAATTATATGAGCATTTCTCATGTAGTAGAATCCTGTAAACGTAAGTGACATGAAGAGTTGCATGAAAAGTAATTTATGAAGAATGTCCCAGGAATTACACGACTTGAAGGAAATGTTCCAAAACTTACAAATGTATTGCATTTATCAGTACCACATACTTTTTTTTAAGAGCAGAATGTACCTATTGGGGGAAAGAAAACTGACTGAGAGACAGAAGGGGTCCCAAGTAGGTTGCCAAGGATGCTGCCTTTTCTAGGGATTTTTATAGAGCAAAATCCACAACGTGAGGTGGGCCCAAGTAGAGAAAAATGAGAAATTGCAAGGTGGGCATGAGGTGGGACAAAACTATGGTCAACCAATAAGATTACAAGTATAATTTCTCATATAAATCACGATCAAATGGGGAAGCAGGTCATGTAGCAAAAGGGCATGAATACAGAATAGGGGTGCTTCCTGTAGGAGGCTGGGGGAGTGGCTCTTCCTGTCTTCCTAAAGGTGATGATACTATTTAGAATATCGATCCCTGTTGTTTATCTGTAGGAAGTATGTGGGTGTATTTCTTTCATCTTTTGTCTTGAGGTCTGGCCCTCAGCGGAGATGACTGCTCCCCCACAGTTGCAAGGTATCTGGTCTTCTTCACAGGTTCCTTTGAGGGCCTGGTCCTATCTGACTTCCTATAAAATTTTTATCTAATTTAGCTGCCTGTAACATTACCCCCTCTGAAGAAGTACCCTGAACTTCCATGAGGGAATAATGGGCAGTGACTGATCTGGTTTCTTCAGGCTGAAGGGGGCCAGAATTGTTGATTGACAGTCAGAAATACTCTACAGGGTGTCTATCTAAAAGCCCTCAATAGACACCGGGCATTTTCATCTTGGGTAGGCGTATTTCATATAATGTAGCACTCTGGACTTTCTACTTCTAAGTTTCACTCAAAAAAAAAAAAATAACTGAAGTGCCATAATTCTCCATAGTTTTTCAAATACTATATGAGTTCAATACTGTCTTTTTGTTTTTATTATTGTTAGACTGGAGGCTTAACCACTAAATTAAAGTATATTTTTCTTTTCACATCTTTTTTATTAGTGCACATTGATTATACATAGTAATGTGTTTTATTTCAACAGACTCATACATGCATATAACATACTTTTATCACTTCCACCACCCTTGCTAACTCTGCACCCCCGGTTTCAGAGATTTTTGTTTCAACAGGTATAAGACACTTTGATCATATCAATCCCTCTTATTACCTTCCTGTACACACCCACCCTTCTCTCTTTTTCTCTTCCTGATGTCTGATAAAAATCTCCTTTATACTTCACGTCATCCTTTCTTAGATTCCTCATCTTAGAGCATGTGACAGATGTCTTTCTGATCTCACTTATTTTTCACAATATGACCTCCAAATCCATCCATTTTCTAGCAAAAAATAAAATTTCATTCTTCTTTAGGCCAGAGTACTCCATTGTGCAGAGACACCTCATTTTCTCTATCCTACATCTGTTGATGATCAACTTCACTGGTTCCATATCTTGGCCAATGTGAATTGTGCAACAGCAAACATGAGACTTGCGGTATCTCTATAGCATGCTGATTTTAATTCCTTTAAGTATGTAACACAGAGTGGAGTATCTGAATCAAATAGCAGCTATATCTTAAGATTTTTTGAGATATCTCCATACTGATTCCCATAGTGGCTATACTAATTTATATTCCCAACACCAGTGTGTAAAACTTTCTTTTTCCCCATGTGCTTGCTAGCATTTAATGTTCTTTGGATTCTGATGCAGGTGATCATATACTCAGAGCTACCTAAAAACAAGAAGAGATCATAGAAAATGGATCTAACAGCTGCTAGATGACACACACTAACATAAGAATAATTGGAATCAGAGAAAAATTAGAAGATGGCACAAATGACATTTAAGAACTTCTTTACTGAAATCATAGCAGAAAACTTTCCAAGGATGGGCAAAAACCAAAATCAACACACAGGTAAGTGAAGCTTACAGAACCCCAAATAGCCACAATCAGAAAAAAAGTTTCTACACAACACATCATAGTCAAAATCCCAGAAGTTCAGTACAAGAACAGAATTTTTAAAGCTTTTAGAGAAAAATAACAAATCAACTATAAAGGTAAACCTGAAAAAATAAAAATTAAAAAAATAAGGGTAAACCTGTTAGAATTATTATGGATTTCTCAACACAAACCTTAAAGGCTAGAGGAACTCAGAGGGAAGTTCTTCAGGTCCTAAAAGAAAACAACTTTCAATATATATGAATATATACTCCAAGATTGTCTTTTAAAACTGATGAAGAAATTATGACCTTCTGTTATGAGGAGCACATTAATAATTCATAACCATAAATTCAGCAATACAAAAAATATATAAGGATATTCTAGGCAGAGTCAATGAAGACCTCAATGACAAAGGGCCCACTGGAGTTAAAACAATAGGAGAGAGAACAGTTAAGCAAAAAAGAAAAATAAATGAACCAACAACAGAAAAATAACACAATTTTGAAGTCTGCTTTGTCAAACATAAGTACAGATGCTCTTGCTTGATTTCAGTTTCCATAGACATAGAATATTTTTTCCTTTCATAGTCAGTCTGGTATGCTGTTGCTAGTGAAGTGTGTTTCTTACAATCAACAAAAAATTGGATCTTCATTTGAATTCAATCTGACAGCCTGTGCACTTTACATAAAGAATTCAGACTACTGACATTAGAAATATTGCTGAAAATTGTGTACTGTTTCTCTGTGGGAAGTCAGTAGCTGGAGCATCTTACTCAGCAATGAAAAAATAGTGCAATGATAAGATTTAGTAAACACAATTCAGTAATAGCTCTCAATGTAACTGTTTTAACTACCCCCAAAAGACATAGACTTGCAAAATGTATCCTCCCCCCCAAAAAAACTGTTCGTTGTCTATGAAAAACACACCTCATCTACAAAACATGATCTCCAAATCATATACACGAAAAGTGAAATGATGGAAAACAATACTCCATGCAACATGGAGAAATGTCTGTTCTTCTTTCAGAAAATGTGGACTTCAGGCCAAAGCTGATCAGAAGAGGCAAAGAAGATCACAAATACTGGCAAAAGGGAACAATTTAACAGGAAGCGATGACAAATGTAAACATCAATACAGTCACATGCAGGAACTTCAGTACTCCACAAAAAAAAGTCATCAAAACACCAGAGTAAAACCACACCATTGAACAAATGAACTTAATGGATATTTACATCCAAGAACAGACTACATAATTTTCTCAGCAGTACATGGAACTTTCTCTAAAATAGACTATGACTTAGGCCATAGGCATGCCTGAATAAACACCAAAAGTTGAAATAACCTCCTGCATATTACTGGATCATAACAGAATGAAACTGGAAAACAACAGTAAAAGAAACCACAGAAACTCTGCAAGAGTTGGAGGTTCAATAATACACTTTTGAACAAACAGTGAGTTACAGAATAAATCAAGGAAGAAATGTTAAATTTCCTAGAATAGCCAAGCATGGTGGCACATCCTCATAATCCTGGTACTCAGGAGGCTGAGGCAAGAGGATCACCACAAGTTCAAAACCAGCCTGAACTATATAACAACACCCTGTCTCCAAAAATATTTGTTTCCCAGAATCAAATGACAATAGCAGGACAATATACCCAAATTTATGGAACACGGAGAGAGCAGTTCTAAGATGGAGGTTTATAGCTGTGGAAGACAGTATTAGAAAAATACAGTGATCCCAAATAACTAACTTAATAATGTATCACAAGTTTCTAGAAAAACAAAAGCAATCTAAACCCAAAAATTGTAGAAGGAAAGAAACTATGAAGATGAGAGTGAAAATTAATGAAATCAAGACTAAAAAACCAGTTTGATGATCAGTGAATCAAAGAGTTGGGTCTTTGAAAGCATAAACAAGATTGATAAATTTTCGGTCAAACCCAAAAAAGGAAACAAAAGACTCCTATCAATGCAATTAGAAGTGAAAACATTGCAATCAAAACAGACCCTGCCAAAATCCATGGAAATAAGAAACTACTTTGGAAATTTATATCCCAATAAATTTGACACTCTAGAATAAATCAGTAAATACATAAACATTTATGAATTGTTAAAACTAAATGAAGAAGATAAAAATACCCTAAACAGGCCAACTTTAGCCAATGAAGTAATAAACCCCTACAAACTGAGAAAAGCCTAGGATCCAACATATTTAGCACTGAATTTCAATGAACAATTAATTTCAATATCCCTCAAATTCTTCTATGAGTTCATAAAAGAAGGAACACTGCTAAACTCATTCCTTCAAGTTAGCATTACCCTTATATCAAAACCAGATAAGGACTCAACAATAAAAAGAAAACTACAGATCAATTTTCTTAATGAACATAGATGCAAAAAATCTTCAAAAAAATACTTGCAAACATATGAAATAAATCCCAAGTTTACTTCATTTCAGGGATGCAAGGGTGGTTTGATAAACATAAATCAATAACAGTAATAAATCTCATAAGTAGAAGTAAAAATACAAATTACATGATCATTTCAATAGATTCAGAAAAAGCCTTCAAAAATATCTAATATTCATCCACAATTTTAAAAAAAAACTGATGAAAGTAGATATGGGCCATTCCCCCACACCCTGACAACCTCAGCAGCCAAGGGGACCATCCACCACTCTCTCCCTCACCTGAAAGACTTCAGTGGCTGAGGAGAGACTTGGCTGCCCTTCCCCCATGCCTGAAAGAACTCAGCAGCTAATGGGATCCTTGGCCGCCCTCCCCTAAACCCAATGGGATTCTTGGCTGCTTTTCCCCTGCACCCAGATGACCTCCACAGCTGAGAAAGCCTCAGCAAACCCCTCCAACATAGAGGACCATGACAAGCCAGCAAGAGTGTGGGTGAACACTTCTTCCACACAGAGAACGCTAGGTGGGTGAGGAGAACCCTAACAAGGCATCCCTGACCCAGAGGAACTCAAAAGGATTCCCTGGTGAGACAAACAGTGACAAAGTAGGGGCATGGCTGGGGCACACACTATAGACAGGTGTGTATAGTGGCTGGAAGAGCCTGACACTGCAGCAACGATATGACCTAAGAGCTGGCTCACATCAATAGTCCTAGACTAGTCAGCCTAAGAACATAGGACTCACCCAACAGGCCCCACAGAAGAATTCAGGTGACTGGCCCATGCCCTGCATTGTAGGACCCAACAACTGGACAAATGTCAGCCACACAGTAAGACCCTAAGAAACACACAATGGACAGTTGAGGCTAGCAGGATTGAAAAGACCAAAATATTAACCCAACATGAAAATGACAAAAGGAAAAAGCAAAATGCAATCTCCAAAGCCCAGTGCATCAGGAACAAGTACAGGTGACATTGAAATAGAGGATATTGGAAGTCATGTGTCTGAAATGTCTGAAAAGATAGCAAGTGAAATAAAGAAACATATCCATGATGATATGGAGGAAATCAGATTATAAATAATCTCTCAGCTAAAGGAAGAAATGACAACTTTAATAAAGGAGTTGTTCAGCATAGCAAGAGAAGACATAGATTAAAAAATGCACAGGAGCATGGGAAAGTGATGGAAATCCTGAGTGACGATTATAGGAGACAAATAGAGTGCATGAAACAAACTCAAAGAGATATCCAAGACATTGAAAATTCCATTCGAAGCTGGTGAAACCACTTGAATGAAACTGAAGATAAACTTACAGACCTTGAAGTCAGGATCACAGCTAGCCAACATGAAAAGAAAGAACTCTTTAACATAACAAGGGACTGACTAACTGCACACAGGATCAAGCTCTGCCCAGCCCAGCGTCCCAGCAGAATCCATCAGGGGAACACCCGGCCAGCTTCACAGGACACAGAGGTACTCAGCCCAGCCAAGCCCAGGGTCCCAGAGCCACTCATCACAGAGTGGCCAGCATAGCGGCAGTGCCTTGGAGAATTTTGGCTATGCCCATTAGAAAACAAGACACAAGCTCCATTGTTCAGGGGTGTGGCCATGCAGCAGGTTCTAGAGGTTGCAAACTCTGCCCAGCCAGGAGCAAGACCCCAGCACCGTCTGCAGGAGGCACACCCAGGTTTGCCCCGCACTCCAGAGGCTCTGAACTCCTTGCAGCCAGACTCAAGATCCTGGTGGTGCCATACTCAAGGGTGCACTCCGCCTAGCCACCTGGGTCCTGGAGATTCTGAACTTCACCCAGCTAGGCTGAAGGTCCAGTGCCACAACACAGTGGGGCATCTCTGGTAGCCATCAGGTGGTGGAGGTTCTCAACTCTACACAGCCAGGTTCTAGGCTCCAGCAACAAGCTCCAGGGGTGTGATCCTACTAGCTGCAGGGAGGATACAAACTATGTCCAGTCCAGCATCCCAGAGCTCCCCTACAAAGTACATCAGGGGAACACATGGCCAGCCTCACAGATCACAGAACACAAGGTCCAGCACCATAGTCTGGGGGTGTGCCCTGGCTAGCCATGAGGATATTGGAGGATTGAAGCTCTACCCAATACAGGGTTCCAGTGCAATCCATTGGGAGGCTGCCTGCCCAGCCACACAGGTCCCAGAAGAAATGACAAAACAGAAGAGCAAGAGGCAATTTCAGTCCCCCAGCCCACTGAGAACAAACCCAAGAGACACTGAAATAGAAGACACTGGGAATCATACAACTGAATTTTCTGAAATGATAGCAACTGAAGTAAACAAACAACTCCATGAAGCTATACAGGAAATCAGATCAGAAATAATCTCTCAGCTAAAAAATAAAATGACAAACATTATGAAACAAATGCTGTGTGTATCTAAAGAAGATCAAGATAGAAAAATAGAAGAATATAAGAAAATGATGGAAATTTTGAATGGACAAAATAAGACACAAATGGAATGCATGAAACAAATTCAAAGGACAATTCAGAAAATGAAAAATTCCATGAAAGTTGTCAAAACCACTTGAATGAAGCTAGAGTTTCAGTCCTTGAAGACAGCATGGAAGCTTATAATCGCAAAAGTAAAGATTGCTTAAAAATAATAAGAAACCAGGAAACAATTCAACAGCTGCAAGATGATGCCAAGGGAAACAATATAAGATTAATAGGCATCAATGAAAAAGTAGGGGTCAATGCAAAAGACCTGCCAACACTATTTGCAGAAACAATAGCAGAAGAAGACAACGAGATGGGCCTCTCAGGAACCTGCTCCACTGGGCCTGAGCAGCACCAACCAGAAGACAACTAGTCTGCCTTCTGGGGGCCTGCACCACTGGTGCTGACTCCAGGAGGAGAAAGAGGTGGGCCTCTCGGGAACCTGCTCTACTGGGCCTGAGCAGCACCAACCAGAAGACAACTAGGCTGCCTTCCAGTTGCCTGTGTGACCAGCATGGACTCCAGGAAGAGAAACATGCCCCCCAATAGGCCTAGCAGCGCCCGGGCTAAGAATCAAGGACAAAGGTCCCCACCACCCTCATAAAGCAACCTGCTAGTTTGGGAGTCTGGCTAAATTGATAGCAACTAAGGTACATAAAACAACTAAATGCTAGTATTGTTTTGTTCATTTTGTAGGCCTGGGACTGGCAGCCTGAGCATCACTTTGGAAGATGACAGTGCCAGTGTAGCAAAATGGGGGATTCTCTTCTGTCTTGTATTTGAGGCCTAATATTGTTCTCATTGTTTTGCTTTATTCTGATTAATTTTTTGGCCTTATTTTATATGTGTTTTATTGGTTTTATTGTGGGGGGGTTTTTTCTTTTTTTTTTCTTTTTTTTGGGGGGGTTTGATTTTACTATACCTGTTACAATGGTCAACTATCCTGAAAACAACAAGATATACTATAGTAGCTATTGTTTTCATAGTATCTTTCTTTGAAGTTCTGTACCAGTTCTACTGCTTTGTTTTGATTCACTTTGTTCTGTTATGTTTTGTTGTATTTTACTATCTTTAAAGCAAAAATATGAATCATAATCATAGCAGAAAATTTTCCAAATATGGGAAGAGAATCTGATATACAGATAAGTGAGGCATACAGAACCTCATTTAACCAGAACCAAAAGAAATCTTCACCCAGACATATAATAATTAAGGTATCAGAAATTCAGTACAAGAACAAAATATTGAAAGCAGTCAGAAAAGAAACAGATCACCTATGAGGGAAAGCCTATCAGAATCACAGCAGACTTCTCAACATAAACCTTCAAGTCAAGAAGAGCTTGGAGTGAAGTATTTCAAATCATGAAAGAAAACAGCTTTAAACCCAGATTGATGTATCCTGCAAAATGATCTTTAAAAATTGATGGAGAAACAAGATATTTCCATGACAAAGAACAACTGAAGAAATTTATGACCACCCACCAACACTACAAAGAATAGGGAAAGACACTCTATAAAGAGACAAAGATAACTACAATCCTAAGAGCAACAGCAAAAGGGAAACACTAAGCAGGGCAAATGATTAAACAGAAAACATAGAAAACCAACAAGAGAAAGATAACATGACAGGGATGAGTCAGTACATATCAGTTATATCAATCAGTGTAAATGGTCTCAACTCACCAATCAAAACAAACAGACTGACAGAGTGGGTATGGAAACAAAATTCAACAATATGCTGTGTACAAGAAACACATTTAACTGAAAAGAAAACTCACAGACTAAATATAAAAGGCTGGAAAATAATACTCCATGCAACAGGAACCCAGAAAAAAGCAGGGGTAGCTATTATGTTTGCAGACAATGTGAATTTCAAACCAAGAATGATCAAAAGAGATAAAGAAGGTCACTACATACCTGTTAGGGGAAAACTTCAAGAGGAAGAGATTACAATCATAAATATATATGCACTGAATATGGGAGCACCCAACTATGTAAGATAAATCCTAATGGACATGAAAAACCAAATAAACAATAATGCACCTATAATGGGGAACCTTAACACCTCATTGACACAAAAAGGCAGATCAACCAAACAAAAAGTCAGCAAAGAAATCACAGAACTGAATCAAACGTGTGAACAAATGGACCTTGTAGATATGTGCAGAGTGCTTCACCCATCAACATCAGAATACACATTCTTTCCAGCTGCACATGGGTCATTCTCTAAAGTACATCGTATACTAGTCCACAGAACATGCTTAAGTACATGCAAAGGAACTGAAATAAATTCCATGCATATTATCTGACCATAGCACAATAAAATTGGAACTTAATGACAAAAAACCCACAAGAACCCTATAAACACATGGAAATTAAATCATACTCTCCTAAACAATCAATGGGTCACAGAAGAAATTAAACAATATCTGCAATCGAATGAAAATGCAAATGCAAATTAACCAGAACCTGTGGCATACATGAAAGCAATCCTCAGAAGAAAATTTATAGCACTAAACTCCCACATCAAAAAAATGGAAAGAACACGCATAAACAACCTAATGATGCATCTCAAATTTATAGAAAAAGAAGAGCAAGTCAAGCCCAAAACCCAAAGTAGGGAGGAAATTATAAAGGTCAGAGCAAACATTAGTGCAATTGAAACTAAGTAAACAATACAAAGAATTAATGAATTGAAGAGTTGGTTCTTTGAAAGAGTAAATCAAATTGAAAAACCCCTAGCCAACCTTATCAAAAATACAAAAGAAAAAACTCAAATCCATGCAATAAGAAATACAAAGGGTGAAATCACTACAGACCCTGTGGAAATACAGAAGATCATCAATACCTACTTCAAAAACTTTTACTCACATCGGTTCGATAACATAGAAGAAATGGACAGATTCCTAGAAACCTATGAATTACAAAAGCTAAATCAAGAAGATGTAAAACTGCTGAATAACCCAATTTCAACTAATTAAATTAAAATTACCAACAAAGAAAAACCCAGGTCCTGATGAAATCACTGCTGAATTCTACAAGAAATTTAGGAAAGACTTAATGCCAACACTCCTCACACTCTTCAATGAAATTGAAAACGAAGCAAATCTCCCTAACTCATTGCTGGAAGCAAGTAGTACCCTAATACCAAAACCAGAGAAAGACCCAACCAAAAAAGAAAATTACAGGCCAATCTCCCTCATGAACATAGATGCTAAAATCCTCAATAAAATACTGTGGAAAAGAATACAGCAAGTCATCAGGACAATTATACACCACGATCAAGTGGGATTCATCCCCGGAATGCAGGGATGGTTCAACATAAACAAATCAATAAATGTAATACACCATATCAACAGGGCCAAGGACAAGAATCACATGATCATCTCAATAGATGCAGAAAAAGCTTTTGACAAAATCCAATGCTCATTCATGATAAAAACCCTACAGAAAATCAGAATAGATGGTCTCTACCTCAACCTGATAAAAGCCATATATCATAAACCAACACCAAATATCTTACTAAATGGAGAAGAACTGAAAACTTTCAACCTAAAATCAGGAACAAGACAAGGATGTCCATTATCCCCACTACTATTCAATATAGTTCTGGAAATATTAGCCAGAGCAATTAGACAAGAGATATATTAAGAATAAGGATAGGAAAGGAAGAAGGAAAATTATCATTATTTGCAGATGATATGATACTCTACATAGAAGACCCCCAAAAATCCATTAGAAGACTTCTAGAAGTAATAACCAAATTCAGTAATGTTGCTGGATACAAGATCAACACTTAGAAATCAATCGCATTCTTGTACACAAACAACAAACTCACTGAGAGAGAAATAAGGGAAACTACACCCTTCACTATAGTATCCAAAAAATTAAAATACTTAGGAATCAACCTAACAAAGGAAGTAAAAGATCTGTACAGTGAAAATTACATTGCTCTAGGAGAACGAAATCAAAGAAGATTTCAGAAAATGGAAAGATATTCCCTGTTCATGGATAGGAAGTGCAAACATCGTGAAAATGGCCATTCTCCCAAAATTATTATACAGATTTAATGCAATCCCAATCAAAATACTACTTGCCTACCTCACAGAGCTAGAGAAAGCATTCCTGAAATTCCTCTGGAACCAGAAAAGACCTAGAATAGCAAAGGCAGTTCTGGGCAACAAAGGGAAGGCAGGAGGCATCACAATCCCCGACTTGAAACTGTACTACAAAGCTACTGTGATAAAATCAGCATGGTACTGGAATCAAAACAGACCTGAAGATCAATGGAATAGATTAGAAGATACAGCCACAACTACAAACACACTTAGCCACCTCATCTTTGACAAAAGGGCCAAACATGTACACTGGAAGAAAGATAGCCTCTAGAAAAACTGGCTTTCCACATGCCAAAAAATAAAACTAGATCCATGCCTATCACCATGCACTAAAATAAAGTCAAAATGGATCAAAGATCTGAACATTAAAACAGAGACACTAAATCTGCTGGAATACAAAGTAGGTAAAAATCTTGATGACCTAGGGGTAGGCAGAGCTCATGGACAAAAATCAAACTGCATGGGAAATACATCCAAGAATCAACAGCTGGGATCTCATTTTATTCAAAATGTTTTGCATGTCAAAGGAAATCTCCAACAGAGTGAAAAGAAAACCCATGAATTGTAAAATATCTCAACCAACTGTCCCTCAGAAAAAGGACTTCTACCTAAAACATACAAAGAATTTTTAAAAAATCAGGACTCCCAAAATTCAAGGACCCAATCCAAAAATGGGCATCTGAGATGAATACACACTTCTCAGAGAAAGAAATACAAATGGCATATAAATATATGAAAAAAATGTTCAACATCAATGGTCATTTAGGAAATGCAAATTAAAACAATACTGAAATTCCATCTCACTCCAGAAAGAATGGCCAAGATTAAAAAATAAACCAATAACAAATGCTGATGGGGCTGTGGGGAAAAAGGAACTCTTCTCCACTATTGGTGGGAGTGTAGACTGGTGCAGCCACTGTGGAAATCAGTGTGGACATTCCTAAAAAAGCTAGGATTAGAGATCCCATTCAACCCAGCTATTCCACTTCTGGGCATTTTCCCAGAAGAATTGAAAACATCATACCACAGTGATATTTGTGCACCCATGTTTATAGCAACCCAATTTGCAATAGCCAGATCTTGGAAACAACCCAAGTGCCCATCAGTCAAGGAGTGGATACAAAAGATGTGGTATTTTTATACAATGGAGTACTACTCAGCTATCAAGAGAGATTGCATTGAGAGTTTTATAAGTAAATGGACACAACTTGAGACCATACTCATAAGTGAGATAAATCAAACTCACATGTGTAAATACCATATTGTCTCCCTAGTGTAAGAAACTGAAAAAATATATACGATCCAAAATATACAATAAATACTGTGTAAGGGTTAGAAACTGCTCAAAGAGCAAAAGTAATTGGGATGGGGAAAGGAAGCAAGAATGAAGGGAAAAGGAAAAAGACATAAATCTGTATGTATATATATATATATATATATATATATATATATGTAAGACAGCAAAAATGATTATCCTGCTTAGTGTATTAGTTATTGAGAAAGAACAGTTAATACTCATATGATTAGAACAATTTTACCTCTCTATACCTGTTAATCTGAACAACCATGTTGAAGATAACAATATGCAATATTGCAACCATTGTCAAGTTCCTATCATCCTGTTTTGTAAACCTATAACATTACTGTTTTTGATTTGTTGTTGTCGATTGTCTCTTTTGCTTTTTGTCTTTCTTTTCTGTGTCTTTTTTTCTCTTAAATAAAAATAATAATAATAATAATAATAATAGAAATATAACAAGGGAGCTTCTCAGGAGCCTGCCCAAATGGGCCTGATCGCCTCCAACCAGGACACAAGTAAGACTGTCTTCCGGGGGCCTGCACAACTGGCATAGACACCAGGAGGAGAAAGAAATGGGCTTCTCAGGAGCCCACCCAGCCAGACCTGAGCACCTCCAACCAGGACACAAATAAGACAGCCTTCCAGGGGCCTGTGCAACTGGCGTGGACCCCAGGAGGAGAAAGAAATGGGCTTCTCAGGAGCCTGCCCAGCCAGGCCTGAGCCCTCCAACCAGGACACAAGTAAGACTGCCTTCTGGGGGTCTGCATGACAGGCGTGGGCCCCAGGAAGAGAAACATGCCCCCCCATATGCCTACCAGCACCCAGGCTAAGAATCAAGGACAAAGCTCTCCACCGCCCCC
>RJWM01035798.1:0-18648 GCA_004363535.1 Dasyprocta punctata | reverse complement strand
CTAAGAAAGGGACAGTTTGGTCTTTTGACATTTTTCTTTGTAATATTCAGGATGTCATCTGGAAAGAGAATGAGCATATTTTATAGTAGTCTTACTAAAACTGGTCTGGCAAATTACATCACTTTTAGTTACTTCAACAAACATTAGGATGTCATTCAGGGAAATTACAGAGCATTTTGGAAGAGGTTCCCCACTGGTCCTGGTATAGTTGAATGCAATGTGGTCCAGTATGGTGGCCTTCATTAGTAGTCTAGGGGACCATCAAGCTTGTGTCAGCCATTGCAGCAGTGTTAGTTTTCACTTCAGGCTCAGTGTGGCCTGATGTCCTTGGCTTCATCTACAATTTTAGCCCCGCAGATAGCCCTACAGTTTTCATGGTGAGTAATTGCTGGTGGAAGGGACTCGGGAAAAGTTTAGCTGGGCCTACAACATCCTGTGGCTACAGACTCTGCAGCCCCAGTCTGAAACTGATGAGTTCTGGTTTCTCAGTAGTAAACACATGGGACCTGAGAGCAGGAAGATTGCTGAGCCTGGCCATTTTGTGGATGGTCATGAAACTTGTGGACCCAACTTGTACAGTGTACATCTGAGTGTCATTTACTCAAGGTTATTCTTTGTCTACAACTTTACTACTCGATGGAGCCCTATGAAGTAAGCCATTGGTGCTCCCAGAGCTCAACTATAACTGTAGGTCCTTCAATATAAAGTCTCCTTTTAGGCAGTGCTTGTCTGAGATGACTCTAGGAATACCGCCTGTGTCTAGTGTACCTGTATCCTCTGTACTTACTGCTGCAGAAGTGTGTAACTCTGAAGGTCTAGCAACAGCACTAAGCAATGAATACTGTACAGAATAAGTTTTTAATGCACAGAAATTGTACTGACTTGGTGACCATGTAAGGGTTATTTGCAGGCAAACCCCTACAGAGGCATTTCTTAAAATGGACCTAGAAGTCTTCTATAAGTCAGTGCTTCCTAGAGCCACAGATTTGATGCAAGATATACAAATATATAAGAATTTACCAGATTTGCTGTTGGTGGCCACCAGCAGAGTTGGGTGTGGAAGAGGTCTGTCTGCATGCTGGGGATCTGAAGGATCCAGGGAAAGACCTTTGCTCACTACAGTGTCTTGCAGTAGTCCACGTTGGGAGTTCAAAGGGTCTACACTGGAAGCCAGGAGAGGGAGGATGTCCAAGGTGAAAGTAAAACTGGAGCTCCTCTGAAGAAATGCTTCCTCCTTTTCCCTTTTATAATATTCTGGCAGCCATCCTGCCTACGAGTGGGTCTTCCACACCCAAAACTATGCTGAGACAATCAATCTACTTGGCTGTACCTTAGTCAAACTGACACAATTAACGATCATATTTCCCCATTTTTTCTGAGACCTGTGATCCTGATTGGCAGTGATATACCTCTTCCTTCTCAATTTTCCTGGGGATGATTAATTTTACCTGAATTCTAGATTGGTCTAAGAAACTGAAAGCAGAGAAAATTATGGCAGAGAATCAACCAGTGGGTATTTCAGTGTCTTGGTCCCCTCCCTGCAAAATACTGACAGCATCTAGGTGTTCTTTTTTCTTTAAGAGGATAAAACCAAGGAAAATAAAACAGAATAAAACCAATCAAAGCAAACTAGTGTGATACAGGACTTCAAAACATTACAAAATCTACAATAGTTACCATAATGCCTTTTGTTGTCTTCAAAATACCTGCAGATACCTTCAGACATAGTAAAAATCAAACAGAATAGAATAGAAACAATAAAAACAAAACAATGAACACAATAAAGGACTTCAAAACAAGGCAATGGTAAATCCCAAATGGCTACCATAATATATTTTCTACCTTTGAAATAGCTGCTGATGCCATCAGATTTAACATAAAATGAAAGAGAATAAAACCCAACCCACCAAAACAATGAAAATGATATAGACTTCAAGACAATAGGGAATCGACAATGGCTACCACCCTCAGAGGGAGATCCACCCTATGCCACGCTGTGTACCACTATCCACTGAAGAGATGATCAAAACACTGGCCCTAGACCTGCAAGGTCAGTGAAACACCAAAGCACCACAGGCATCCAATTGCATTTCACCTCAATAACTATCATCACAGCCTGTGTTTTGCCAGATTAGCCAGTCCCCTACGGTGAGGGGAGGGTACTTCTTGTCTGCCAGCCGACACACTGGAAGGGACCAGGGTCTGGCTGTCCCCACTCTGGTGGTCGCCTGTACATGGAACTGGCTCCTAGGTGGGGCTTGCTTCCTGGTGTGGCCTTGTTCTCTTCCCCCCGCTCTCTACAAATGGCACTGACTCGTGGGGAAAGGTCCTGGTCTGGCTGTCCCCACTCCAGTGGTGGCCCGCCTAGGTGTTTGTTCTTGAGGCAATGGCATCATGCTTCTCAGAGTTCACTGTGAGCCAGCAAAGATCTGGGTGGATCTTTACTCTTTGCAGACATTGGGTGTACATTAACTTCCTCTAAATTCTGGGTGTGTCTGAAGGTAGGTCAGCCACAGAGCTAAGATTAGTTCTCAGTGCCTGATTCAGGGTTGACTAAAATGATGTCCTTTGTCAATAGCTTTAGATAGAGATGGTAAGTACAATAGTAAGACTCTGGCAAGGACAGTGTAGCTGGACTACAAAAGTCCATGGCCACAAACTCTGAGGGTGAGCAAGAGGCCAGCCCAGTGCAGAGTGGAGGCTGAATATCTCAAGCTCAGATGCTGCAGTCTGCAGGGTGGCTCCTGCCCAAGCATCTTGTTCAGCAGGGTTAACAGGGTATTTCTCCTCCCTCACACAGCCTTCCAGGGTCAAGGTAGTGAGGGTCATCTTGCCAATAAGAGCCAGACAGAACTCTGAGTCGACAGTCTTTGGAAGGATGTGCCAGGTTACCGCTTTCTGAAGAGGATAAGCAGGACAGTTGGGGAGTAGCAAAGGAGAATCACTGGACCTCAGCTGTAGCTTCCTGAGCAAGCCTCAGAGGCCATGGATTCTGTTGGAATGGAGATCCATCCAGATGCAGTGTCCCTGCTGGGCCGGACACTCTCATGTTGGCTACTGACCCCAATGCAGCATGGTTTTCCAGAAAGATTCCTGCATCTCACACTGGGAGATTTCCATAGGTGTTCACAAGGCACCATGATAGGAGCAGGGCTATTGAAATGTCCTTTTTTAAAAAATAAATTTTATTGAAAAGCAACTGTACTTCCACTTCATGATGACAGACAAAAGCAAAACACATCATTTACCAAGACTATTAAAGTATGAAATAGTGATAAATATCACCACAAAATGTATGAGACCTATATATAGAAAACTAGAAAACATTAGAGAAATTGGAGATTTCAAGAAACATTTTAAGGTGAAACACTTGAAGACAACAATTTTCCAAAAACTGATCTAAGTCTAATAAAAATTCCAGTTCTCAGGTGACATTATAGGAGATTGCTATTTGTTAGCTAAATGTTGTATGCCACAGATCTTCTTACTGATGTAGTCCACAGGAAACAAAATATTTTAAGATCATTTTCTTAGAAATCTTTTGGATCTTATTTACTCTTTCAGTTTTTTACACTAGCAAGACTATAAGGTGTTTACACATGCAAGCGTGATATTGTAAAAGGGGAAGAAACTGTTTAAAGGGAAATTATATTGTTTAATCAATCTTGCATGCTGTGTCTGGAAGCCTGAGCAAATACCTTGAGGATAACAACATGCAATAACCGTTGTTAAATTCTTATCTTGTTTTGAAATCCTATATCATCGTTTTTTGTTGTTGTCATCGTTTTGCTTTTGCTTCTTGATTTTTCTTTTTTTATACTTAAAATATAAAAAACAGTCTTAGAAATCAAACTAACAAAGCTGTTAGATCAAATAACAAAGCTGTTCAAATCACTGTTTTCCCAAGTTTTAAGTCACTGCTGGTGGGGATTGCTTAGGCAACAGGTCTTTCTAAACTCAGTAAAGAGAGCCTGCCATTTTGAGCAGGACTATGATGGAAATGAGGAACGTTCTCTGAGAAACCTGCAGGTTTATGGGAAATGAGATTCTGACCAGTATGGGCTTTTTGATTTCTACAACTGCACCCTGTTTGAACTGTCAGTGATTTCAGATTATAAAGAAGGCAGGTTGAGTCCCAGGGAGACTCAAAGTACAATAGGGTAAAGCACATGGTATCATTGAAACCAATGGTGAATATTTCACTTACAAAAATCCATTAGAAAATGACAAGTTGACTTTGAGAGTCAGAAACCTCATGGCACTGATACAGTGAATCAGATTAGACAAAGGCACACTGCACTGTTCACAGGAGCCTGCCGCTCCACTGGACAGCACTGCAGATGCCCTGGCTCCATAGAGCATCCATGAAACCTTGGGGGAAAGGACAGCGTGCTTGTGAGCTTTTCTGCCTTCTCCCACTTTCTCTCATCTTGTCTCCTTGGGCTGCAGGTGGAGCCAAAAACAAGATGCCTTTCCAGGGAATAAAATCTGTACCATATCAGGAGGGCAAAAGATGAATGGTTATCATCTAGTTGTGTAAAGTCATAATTAATCAAATTTCTGACTTTTGCCTCTCATTTGCACTCATTTAGATTTAGTTTGTTGGTCTCTGTGCCCAAAATGTAGAGGCTGGTGAGGATCCGCACTTGGTGTCTGAGCACAGAGAGACTGAGGGCTGCAAAAACAAAGTCGGTGGCAGCTTGAGAGGCCAACGATGACAGGAGCCTCAGATCCAGATTCTGGGAGCCCTAGTCCATTTCTCCCTGATGAATCCTGAACTGTGCTCTCAGGTGAGATGGTGTGGCCACAAGGGCATGAATGTGCAAGACTGGAGAGCAAGGTTCCAATGGGGTATCTTTGGGCCTGAATCTTGTCTCAGCAGCATTTTTACTCTACCAAATGCCACCCCTAAAGCAAACTCGGAATCCATTCACCTTCTCGTGGGACATCCCATGGAATCTTGGTAGTAACAACACTTTCTTCCTTTATTTAACTGTTGCTAGGCATTTGCTGTGGATCCATTTGAAGCCTTTTCAAGCTTTTCCTTAAACTGTCCACATGGCTGGTGTGGAAGTATTCTGCATTTTGTACCAGGAAACCTGAAACTTTCCTGTTCTCTTTACTCTTGACTGGCATGATCCCCTTGGTCAAAGGACGTCACTGACTAGAAAATAAGCCAGCTATGTACTGATGTACTAGCAGTGGGTATAGATCTTCTTTTTCCTATTATAGCACCTGAAGAAACCAACAGAAATAGTTTTTTTAAAATTCCTTTTTGATTGTGTTATGATGTAGACTAATCATTGGAAGTGATTTGGCTTGAAAATAACCTTCCAATTACTTCCTGCAATGTGGGGTGAATGCCTTATGAGCCAATGTAGACCCATTGCTGTGATTTCAAGTCATTTGTGAAAACTCATGGAGCCATCCAGTATGGTGGGCAACACTGAACACTGAGTCGTTCATCTGTGTGTCTTTGTAGCACTAAGGTGGTGAGCAAATGGGACGGAAGTGTGGTAGAGAGAAACTTGAGGGTCACTCAGAGCCTTTCACGATCCATTAGGTTTCCACTTTCTAACTTGAATAAAGACTCCATGAAGACGTGTTCCAAATGAGACAGAGAAGAAAGGATGCAAAGATGTTTGGTAAAGCACCCAGTGCTATGCCAACAGCCAGGTTATTGGTTATTATGTCAAATATGAATTGTTGAAAGGTCATTCAATGATATTGCAAACCTGCAGTTTTCTCAATTTTCTCCAGAAGAATCATTGAGTTCTATGACCCCTTCTGATGAAAACTCCCGAGTTTCTGCACTGTGTTGTACAGTACATGTTTGGAGTGGCCACAGGTGAACTGTGTCTTTTGTTATGGGGGAAAAAGTGCTGGAATTCAGTCCCTGTGGCTTGACTTTCAAAGACATCCGGTTGCTTGGTGACTCCCTGCTCATATTGTCTTTCTAATTCTTCATGTTCAGGATAAATTACACTCAGCCTATAACCCCTGAGAGTGCCTTAACTGGGCTCACCAAGGGTGAAAAGATGCTTCTTATGATATAAGGGTCCCCTTTTTGATCTGAGTGTGTTTGGGGAACATGAATGAGACAGGATGATGTCTGTGTGTACATGTGGTTTTATGGCATATGTTTAGACAAACTGAAAAGACTGTCAGCCTAGGAGTTTCTGCAATAAGATTAGCACTGAATGCTGTAAGTTGTTCAGCCATAGAGAGGAAATCTTCACAGCCGAGTCTTCAAATACACTGTGCCATACTACAAATTGAAGCCCAATAGCATCTCATCTCTTGAACTTATGTTCAATATACTCTGGTCTCTTTTGTACTCAAGAAATTATTCATTGAGCAGTGAAAACCAATCATACTCTAGGAAAACAAATGTAAGAGACCACTGTGGAAAAGAGAATAAGACTGTAGCAAGATAACATGCCTCCTGATCCTGAGAACATAAAAATGCTAAAGAATTAAAAATAGCTAAAAATGCTATGGAATCAAAAGGAGATGTGAGTTGTAGAAATAAATGTATTCAACAAACATCTATCTCTGTAGGACTTGGTAAAAGGCCAACATTCTTTCTTATTCTTTTTACTGTTTCATGGCAACAAAGTGCCAGTCTACCAAACCCAAGCCCACTGAGCTTCTACCAGGCAGGCAGTTCCCAATACCCAGGCCCCATCTGCTGATGGGAAGTGGTCCAGTTTCCTTTTTTCCTGGTGGTGGCTTCTCAGAGGCTGTTGGAGAACGGGCCTGAACTGGGCTGTTCAGCACCCACCATCTGGGTCTCCATGGGTTTTGTGTTGGACCTGCAGGAGCCAACAGTGGACTGCACACATTCTCTGTACAGGTGAGGGGGTCAGGAACACCTGTTTGCAGGAAGGGCTTGCATGCAAGGCCTCTCCATGCTCTTGGACCACTTGCTCCTCTACAAGGCCCTGAATAGGGAGCTCAAGATTTGTAATAGGTGCTAAGATCACACGTGTTAGGGATCAATGCCTGTGAAAATGGAGGGGAGGCAGGTTGGACAGATACAGGAGTTTTGTCTATGTTGCAGCATGCTGGAGCCTGGGCCTCCACAGCAGAGAGTCCTGAGGCTTCAGTGTCCCCCATCAGGCCTGTATGTCTAGGACACTATGCTCCAAGATCATGCAGTCACCATCTACATTCTTCTTGGCACACATGGCTTTCCCTGTTGTAGACACAGACAAGCCTCTTAGTTCCTCTTATTCCTCTCAGACTGAGTATGTATGAGAATTGAGTGAATAACCCCAAGTTCTGCATTCTATAGAGGCTCTTAGCTGACCTAGACTCAGATGCAGCCAAAGGCTCTCCCGGGAAAGGTGAAGCTGAAGGTGGCATTCTTGGCTGCACACAGCAGTGGTGGCACCAGGGATGGTTTCAATCTGCAGAGAGCACACTCACCTTGTCACCACCTTGAGGAGGGAGCTCCTGGCCTTCGGAGGTGGGCACTACCCAAGGAAGGGTCCATCGTGGTGGTCAGCCCCAAGTATTCTGCTGGGTCCACAGTACCTCCAGTGGTGTGGCTTCTTCCCATCTTTACCTCCTGCGATGGTGAGGTCTTCCATCCATGCCTGCAGGCAGGGTCAACAATGGAGAATTTGTGTTTTTTCCCAGGTTTTGAGGTGTCATTGCATTATTCTCCTTTGGACAGGGAACTTTGTATTTTCTATAGAGCATGAGCTCCAAGCTTTTTGGGAGACTGAAAGCACTGTGTTCTCTAGATTCTCCTGATAGTGGGAATTTGGAATTCCCAATTTCTTAGCTTTGGAGCCACCTCTTGTTTCTTGTACTCTGCAATCTTGGCGGAAGAGGAAAATAGCAATGATTTCAAGCTGAAATTTCCTGCCAAGAATTTTTCTCCCTGAAGTCAAGACTTAACTATGTGATTATTTTTAAAGCGAGCATTCTAGAAGTGTTTTTATACTGTTCAGGAGCCAAGAATCTTGTCTTTGCCTTTTCCACTTCAGGGAGTGCACCTTTCAGTTCCCACAGCCCAGGCAGGCTTATTTCAGTGCCAAAAGCAGAGGCAAGATCAGGGATTAAAATGGGTATCATGCTTACTGGCTACAGGATGGACAGAGATATCCCTTCTTGACTATGTCGTGGTATGAGGAGCAAGGCCTTTCCTGTAGCCCTAGACTGAAGCCTGGAGTTTAGGGCAAGGGCTGTGTTGCTGGCATCAATTCACATCGGGACACTTTGCAAATATGATCATCTAAAGGTCTGTGGTTCAATGTAGGTGCTTAGGTAGCTAGCTGATGAATCTGGCTTTATCACTTCTTTGTGAACAGCTCTGAGCCAGAGGCTGAGACAGATGAAGCAGACACAGAAGCACCCTATATAAGTCTTCAGTTTTTAACCCATAGTTTGTCTGCAACACATTGACAGGGATGGGAGACTGTGTCTGATTTCAGGTGTGACCTTCTCCATAGTTGTCTGCAAGCAACCTGCCTGAAAGGTGGGACCTAAGAACGTGTACACTTGCCCAACCCATCTTACGTTTCAAATAGTCAAGAAGGGGTAACCCAGCAGGTGGGAAGGTCTGCAGGGATAATGACCCTACTGACCAATGACAGGTGCTTCAGAAGGCCATTGCTTCCTCCTAATTAGGATGTGCTTGGATACTTAGCTCAAATCCCAAAAAGGAAATAGGGGCTGTTCATCCTGTCCAGTCTACAGTGCACCAACTTGGAGACTGAGATTGCCCACGTAGTACAGACTAGCATCTTTCCTCGGTAAATGTTCTTCTGTTTGCTTTGTAGTTAATGCTGTCTCCCTTATGTCCAGGTGAAATGACAATGCCACAGACCCTGAGCATCCATCCTGACATGTGGTCCCATAGGGTCTGGGTTTCAATTTCCAGCCACTCTCCCTGGGGGTTACTATGGGTCTGGGTCTGAAAGAACCCCAAGTTTCCCTCACCCCTGAATCCCTTGAGATGGGTCATTTCCCTGGCTCATGTGTTTCTACAGACTCAACCCTGGTTTCAGGGCCCTCAACTTTGCTTTGCTCAATGTCTGAAGTTTCTCCCTAAGAATGTGCTGAGGTCCCCAAGTGTCTGCTCACATGGTGTGGAGCTGAGTGTTCCTTACCCTGCTCACATCATGAGAACGTGACTCTCACCACATGTCACCACCTGCTGCGGAGCCTGCACCTGAGTGAGCTCATGTGATCAAGCCAGAAACCAGACCTTTCTCTACCTGACCTAGGAACACCTCAGTGACAAGTGACTCCCAGCCTGATGATCCATCCCAGACTCTTTGGGGTCTCCTGGCTCTGGGGACAATTTGAGACAGCTAAGAAGGTCCCAGGGCTCTTTCTCATAATGGTTGGATTGGATGTGGGAAGTGTGAATGCTCCTCTTTTCCTTGATTGAAACTTGAACATGTCGTGGTGTGGAAGTAATCTGAAAATATGCATGAACAGATCTGAGTGAGACTAATACTGGCAAAGTAGCCACAGATTTCAGCACAAAAAGCATAAAAGACTCCAGAATACTGAAGAATTTTGCTCTATGTATTCAAATCTCCTGTTTGGAGAAGGGACAGAGAATAATGGATTCCACTACCTTAACCTGCTTTACATTTTAGTAAATTTAAAATGGGAACAGGGCAACTGTTAAACTTGGTCCTCAGTGGATCCTCCACCCCAGCAAAGTGTTTCTTCACTCTTTGCACATTGTGCTGCCAAAATGAAGAAATTCCCACTTCAGGGTAAGTCATTTTGGTTTCAGAAGAGTGGGCGTTGCATAGTGAATGACTTTTTCACGTTATTGAATGGAAGGAATAGTGTTGTGCTTTGTTTAAATGTTCCCCCAAAGGCTCATGCAGTCATGAGGCATGGGCTTTTCAAAGGTGGATAAGTCTAGCATTTGTGATTGGCTCATTGTCTAGCACTGGGAATGGCAGTGTGAGTGTTGCCCGCACCCAGGGGCAGGTATCCAGTATACAATATAAGGGGGGAAGAAGGTGTGCTTTTCACCCCTTTTGCCCTTTTGCTCTTGTCACTTGTGGCCACCATGAGTAGTTGCCCCTTAGCCACACCACCCTGCCTTGGAGCCAGCTGAATATGGACTGAAACCTCCACAAACTGTGAGCTAAATAAACCTTTCCCTCTTTAATTTTGGGTGCCAGGTATTTTGTCTAAGCACTGAGAGAAAAGTAATCAAGACAAATAGTGACTTGTGTTTCATTATTAAAAGGCTGTCCCAACCCATGGATCTACAGGTACTATAGGATTCTCAAGTTCCAGCTGAGACCCTTAAGCATCGATGCCATAAAGAAGTCATTTCAATACATGCAGTGTCTGTAAAGATGACAATAACTTTTAGGAGAAGGCACCAGGAACTTCTTTCTAGCCAGGTTTATGGTCTTGTGTGGCACTGCAGTGACTCTATTTGTAATATGTCCTGTGGCAGAACCCACAGGCAACAGACTTAAGATCTCCAGGAAGGAAAATATTTTGTAATATCTGACACACAACATAAAGTCTGTAACCACTGTTTGGCCTCCCATGTTTTGCTTTCTCGTCTTTTATAGAGCTTTGAGCCACAGCTGGTGGCGATGGCTCAATAGCAAGGCCAAGTAGACCATGGGAAAAAAGACAGGATTTTGAGCTGAGGTCATGAAGATCACAGTGAGAATGGGAATGTTCTCAGGAGCAACAGTGGCTCCATGTATGGGAAATGATACTCTGACCATGCTGGGAATTTTGATCTTGTTTATTGCACCCTGATGGGTCTCACCAATCTGTATCCAATGCAGATGATCCTGCTGCACAGGGGATTGTAATCCTGACTCAGACAGCCTGAAACAGTCATGCAACCACAGGTCCCCTGCACCATCACGCAGTCCACTACAAATGAAAAGGTGCGAGTAAAGTGTGAAATATCCATGCTGACCCGTCAGCAACCAGCCTCAGATGGGGAGACTGAGACTGTACTAATAGAGGGTGATGTTTGTAACACAAGGGGTGGTGGACAGTCTATTTACTCATATTGAAATCTTAAAACAACAATCACCAGGCAGTAGTTGAAAACGAAATTCGTCCTCAGAACCACCTGTCCACCCACACAGCACAGATTCTGAATTGATAGATGTAGAAACAGGATGCTCCAGGTGTTAAACCACATATGGCCTTGTCTACCGGTCTGTCTACATCAACTTCTTGGGTCATTTCTTCTAACTTCATGATTCACAATATTTCTTAATCTGTGGCCTTTGGATTCACATGCACAATCGTATACAGTTTTTCATCTCCATCAAATGGCTCTTGAACAGACGGGTTAACTTTGAATCTCAATAAAGAGCTCTATTATGTTTTCCATACATCTGGTTCTCTCAAGACATTCATACATGCTTTTAGCTTCATCAGTGACCAATTAACATTAACAGCTTCATGTATTCTGTTCCTTCCACTTTGGTCCATTTCATTCTTTCACTTTCCACAAGATCAAAGTCAGCTGGCTTACAGTGATTTCTTTTTACTGTTAGACATTTTCCCCATCAGCATGCTGGGGAGACTGAGTTAAATACTGGACACTATGGGGATGGCCAGTGTTCAGCTCTAAGTGGTCCCATGGTTCTCACTGCCATAAACGGATCTGCTTGACCATTTTAGGGGACGCTTCTTGCCTGCCCAGTCCCATGGAGGATTTTCATGAATATTTTGTTGCTATGATCACAGCTGGGGGACATCATGAGGTCCTCCAGGTATGAAGTGTGGGACACAGCAGCCGGGAAGCAAGAAGACTGCACTGCCCACTTACCTGCAGAGTCTCAGGTTTGTTCAGTATGTTCTTTGCAACTGCAAAGTCAACCATCTGTGTCTGTAGGAACACTTCTTCCATGGACCACATGTCACCTGTCACCACTGGCCTCTGAAGGGACCTGCCCTGGTTCCCTCTTTCTTGCCCTTGCTGTGGGTCTGGCAGGCAGTCCAGCCCAGATGGGGGGCCTAAAGGAGGTCCCAGTGCCCTGGATCACATCCTGTTCTCAGTTCTCCAGAGACATTTTTCCTTTTGCATGCAATTGATTTTCTTTGTAAAGATGCCTTCATCTTGCCTTCTTTATGAAAGCACAAACATCTTTGAAATTGAGTAAGTTTATCCAGAGTCCTATTATGTGCCTGACTGCTGGCCTTTTTGTGAGGATAGTGCTATCAATCAGACCTGAGACCCGTGTGCCTGAGAATCAGGTTTAAGAATCATGAGGCTTTACATTTTGTGTGAAGTGTTAGGCCGTATCTGTGTGGATTATTCTCCTTTGGACGATAGGCCTTCCCAGGTCTTTTTTGCCCCCTCCCCAAGTTCCCATGAAAGCAGACATGCTTGGTTGACCAGATATCTACTTTTATTATCTGTTCATACTGACATTTGTTGAAATTTGGCATCCTTGTGGTTTTCCCTGACTTCTCAATGAAATTGTACTCCTTTTCAGAGAATGGAGAATGGGAAGGGACAAGAAACAGGGATTCAACCGGTGGCGCACGCCTTTAATCCCAGCACTCCGGAGGCTGAGGTAGGAGGAGCGTTATGAGTTTGAGGCCTGGCTTGGGCTGCAATGCTAGCACAAGGCCGGCCTGAGCTAAACAGTGCGACCCTGCCTCAAAAAACCGGGGCTGGGAGTTTGGCTCAGGGACTTAAGCGCCTGTCTGACGGGCACAAGGTTGTGAGTTCAATCCCCAGTGCCACAAAAAAAAAAAAGAGGGATTCATGAGAAAATAAATTGGCAAACAACTGGTAAGCATGTCATTTCAATTTTATAAATGGACAAAATATATCATTTTAGAGTGTTCATTTTAATAAAGGCAAAGGTTGGGGATGGGAAGCCTAGTGCTCAGAGACACCAAACACACCGTTTTGAGATTCAGCCATGTACCTTGGCTATTGGAATGGTGGTTTGCCATTCCCTTGGATCTAGCAACCCTGCTTAAGTTAAAGGAGCAGGAGGCTGTGGCAAGTAGCAGATCAAGGCAAAGCTAGCCAGATGCTACAGGTATCACTCTGAACATTTATGAGCAAGACATTGGTGTGCAGTGTGACATTATCTCTGCACTATTCATGAATCTGAGTTTATTAAATGTCATATAGAAATCTTCCCAACATGCATCTCCAGCTGTACTCACCTTTACAAAGCTTAACATGTCTTTCAAGGAAATGAGAGATCTACAGGCAGTGTCTCTAGCTCACCAGAAGACATTGGCTAAAATGTGGTACAATATGGTGGCCATCAGGAGCAGCCTGGGGATTTCTGAAGGTTGTGCCAGCTTTATCAGCAGTGGTACAAGCACCAGGTTCAGTGTTGCTAAAACGATTGGCTTGGCCTATGGTTTTAGCTAAACACACATGTTAGATGTAATTGATATGGACACTGGAGGGAATCATTTAGCGGGTACTGGTAAACTAGAGTGGACCAATTGGTCTACCCTAAGTCCTTGGGTCTCACCATTGCTGACTACTGAAGGAGAAGGTATTGGTCTAACAAGAATACAGTATTAGAGGATGCTGGTGGCCTCTTTTGGCTCAACAGCCCACTTCTCACATCAGGGAAAAGGAAGAAACAATGGCAAGTGAGATCTGGCTTCTTTCATCTCTGGTGTTGCTGTACACTTAAACTTTTCTATTAAAATTTCAGTGTAATAAACTAATAGGGCCTTGAATATTTCCCAGGATATAGTTGAAAGCATATAGTTTTTGAGGTTGAGATGAGAGTGCAAAGTCACGCTCAGATGTTGATATTCTGTCCCCTCATTAATGGAATCACATTATTTCCCAGCAACTCGGCTCCCGCATTTATGGTATAGAGTGAGGATGACAGAAAATGCAGACTCAGTGTGTGGGGCTGGGCCTGGGTCACTTCTTTATTACAGTCTGCCAGGGTTTATCGCACTGGGTGGGAGCATCTTTCCCTATGGCCAGCTCAGAAATACATTTTTTCAGCAGAAGTGTGTGTCACGTGGCCCCTGGCCCCTGGCCACCCTGGCTGGTACAACTGCTCCTGGAACCCCGCTCTGAAAAATTAACTAAGGTGAACCTCAGTAGTGTCAAAATAGACCCTGTCTCCTCCTTGGGGGGATAATCAGCTGGCCATGGGGGACCAAAGCTGATCTTGATTCTTCTCAGCCTGTGCTTGACTGTTGTGTTTTGTGAGACTCTGATACCAAGGCATAATGGTTGGAAGTGTGGGGCCTTCTCTTCAGTGATTGGCACAGTGCTGGTCTCCCCTGTCCTCCCCTAGGATGGGGGTAGCAGGGCTCAGGGCTCTGATTTTCTGGGACTGAGCACTTGTATGAGGTATTCGGCTCTTATGTCTTGGGCTATGCTTCTACCTAGACACCTCTTCATCATATTTCCTCCTCTTTTTGAATAAAACCATACATGTATCTGTTTATCTGTCATGTTAAATTCAAATGAGAGTAATAGACTGTCCTCCACTGTGAGACATTTAATTTAAACTTTTCCCAAATAGTACCCATGTGGGATATGTTCACTGTTTTCCTGGGACACAACTCATTTTCCTTTTCAGTTCTTCTAGTTTCTTTTCCAGCTCATCTTTTCACCCTTCCTTCTCCATTTCTGCTCTTTTGTCTTCCATCACTGTGATTCTGGTTTGATTGACTGGAATGTTGACACCAAGTGGTCACTGCCTGTTTCTAAGTGACAAATATCTGAATGTGTGGTATAACATGAGTTACTGAGGAATCCTTGTGCTCTGGGCCAGGGAAGTGTCTCAAGTGGCCCATCTATTGTACATCTTGGGCTAAAAGTTGCAGTACTGACCTTAAGTTCTCTTCCAAACTCATACAGCTGACACCATCCTCAAAAGGTAGATTTGCATTTCAGTTTGTGCTGAGCCAATTATTCTCTGAACCTGATCTGCCTGTGTCATTGCAACATCTTGATTTGTGGGACACTGCACCAGCTCCCAGCCATTGCTGCTGCAGGCTCATGTTTACTTTGGTTTGGGTCTTCTCTACTAAAGGCATTAATATGTCGAGATTTTTTTAAAAAAATATTGTGTCAGATTGTTTCATCCAAGAAAAGAACGTTCTAGATGTCCAAGGTCGAAGGGCTAAATATGGTGATGGTCTTTTGATAGGCCATAGAATAACAAGACACAGGGACATGTGTAAGAGTCTCCTCTAGTCCGTCTCTCTTCTTGGTGAAGCTGTTTATGCCACCTCATGTGTATTTCGCCTTTGCCTCTTCACCTCTGGCTGAGCAGAGAAGCCAGGAAACCTCAGAGAAAGACACAGTGTTCTTGTAAACTTTTCCAGCTTCCCTACTTTCTTCAGCTTGGTAGCATGAGGAATTCTGAGGGCAGCAGCTGCAAGCTTTTTGAGGTTAATCACAGCTCCACTGTGTCAGGAGAGTCAAATCAGGTGATTGTCAGGCTAGTTATGTGAAATTGTAAATAACCAGAATTGTAACTTTTACCTCTTGTTCCCTTCATTCGTGTGCTTCCTGGCTCATATTTGTTATGAGAGAGAAATGCACCTGTGTCCCCAATATGGAGGCTGGGGAGGAACTGGGTTTGCTATCTGACCACTGGGAGCCCACAGGCTACAAGGGCAAAGTCAGTGCCAGCCTGAGAGGCCCACACTGAAAATTGGACCTTTGCACCTGCTTCTCTTCCCTGTACACTGTGCGATCACCCTGGATCTGAGGGTCCTAGTCCATTTCTTTTTGCAGAATCCTGACCTGTGCTCTCAGGTGAGGGATTATGTGGCCACCCAGGGCATGAATGTGGGAGACTTGTGGGCAAAACTTCCAGTGGGGTTTGGGTTCCCTTCTGGGTGCTACTGTTCCTGGGTGAGTCTTTCCTCTCTATGACCTGTGTGTGCAGGGTTGGGTGGTGCCTCCTGGCTGTGCAAAGCATGTCCCTGCTGGGGTCAGCCCAATCTAGGATCACAGCCTCATCCACTTTGTCAAGGAGTAGTGGCGGGGGGCAGATTTGGCTGATGTAAATGTAAACATAGACTCTGCTGAGCAACAGCCTTGTGTCAACCTGATGGAAACTGATATTGGTCTCTAAATATATTCAGAGCTCTAACCAAAGGAATGCACTCACACGGCAAGGACATTGGTCTCAATGTCTGATAAGTAACTTCACTCTACTGCATGGCATGAGTCTCAGCTGTGATGGCTTAATTTTCTCCCCTACACAGAAACGTGTACAAAGCACTCCCAATGCATATCTTGATATAATCTCCCCACCCTAAGTATTCCTTTCAGAAAGCTGTCCTTTGAATTGATTTAAGGAAAAGGTAATTTCCTTTCCAGTATCATTTTTCTACAAATGCCATTGTTTACCTATTCATGTACCAAGACAGGAATATTCTTATTCCAGTAAACACAAAGTTCTCCCAGGCATGGAGTCTCTGACCTTGTGTCAGCTGTATTGCCTGACGTTGGGCCCATATGCTGTCTCTCTGAAGCAGGGTCTGAGGGCACTGCAAGAACCGGGATCATTTTCCAGGGTTTAAAGCTGTCATTGTATTGTGGCTTCTTCCTTTGGGAGGGGAGCTTTGTCATCTTTCTCAGATATTCATTTGTCCCTGTCACCAGAGAACTTGCTAAAGCAGTTTACTCAGTTGCCCAGATGTTCCCTTGAGTTTCTACCCACTGATTCGAGCTGGGGATCCCCACGTGTTCTTCTCTATCCTTCTCTGAAGCTCTACATTTGCCTTGTGCAACCTCAATCCTTAGAGTTGAGGATGAAAGCAAGAAAATTCTTACCAAACTAGCTCTGAGCTTTGTAATTTCCTTTTCTAAAAATTATAACTATGCATTCATTACAATGACCTATCTAAGAAGAAATGATGGATTTTAAACTCTCCATTTGGAGTTCTTTGTCTCTTTTCTGGTCTTTTCCCTTACAGGGAGAGCTCCTTTCACATATCCAGAGCCCTGGGCTGAGTCCTTGCTGAAAGAAAGAGGTCAGGTCAGGTCTGGGGCTGCACCCACTCTTTCCCAGTTGGCAGGAAGTTTCTGGCTGTCACTTCCTGATACATCAGCTCTGACATTGGAAGACAGAATCTTGGATGGACATGGGCTTGTGCTCTAGGAAACCCCAATCCCCATGCTGAGGAGTTGGACCAGTGCTTGGTAAAAAGGAAATGCAATGACTCTGTTGGACCAGGGACCTCCAGCCTGCCCCATAGTCTCCTTGTGAGTCATACACATGCAACGCCTGCTTCCAAGTACACATCTCTACCTTGATTCCACCTACAGCCCAGGATGCCCTTTCTGCTACAAAACTGACCTCCAAGATGTTGAATTTGAGAAGTTGAAACTAGTTGCCTGTGAAAACACTTGACATACTTAGTTATCTCCTCCTTTTCTCATTCTATGGAGTTCACAAAGTATTCTTGCCTGAAAGTGTTTTTTCTGTTTTAAAGGTAATATGACAGGTCACATCCTTTTCCTCCTTACAAAGTAATGTCATATTTGGTCAGGAAGAACTTTGTCCTCTTAAGATTACTTTGAGGTTTTGTATGGGAAAGCAAATTCATGAAGATGAGCAAATCGTATTTTCATTTCTCCCAGATATATTCACTGTACAAGTATGTATGGGGGAGGGGTACCTTTTAGAATTCAGAATCTGAGTTCTAAATATATCCATTAAAGTCATAGGTGCCTAAACCTGAAGTCTCTGAATCAGGGACACTTGCATTGAGAAGTCTTCTTCACTCTTACACTTTTAATGTCTTAGTATAGTTCTAAGTATTTTGGGCTAACGAAAGGAAACTGGCTGCTGACACACTGCAATAGTGAACATAGGACCTGGAGAAGATGCTCACTCAGAGGCAGCCCTAAGGTCACCCTGATGAGATGGGAGGGTGTGGTCATCTGGAAAATTCTTCTTCCTGCCCCTTGTTGAGGTGGTCAAGAAATTTGACTGGCTTGGATTTCATTAACTTGGGCAATCCTTACTAAATGACTCTCCAGTGTTTTCACTTTTTAAATGACTAGATGGGGTAAATATCCAGAATAAGTTAAACTTGATAAATGCTAAAGTTGTGAGCACTGAGCAGTTTTTCATTCTTCCACCCAAGTCCCCTGTGCTCACTGTAGCTCAGGAAAGGAATTCAAGAGGTCTTTGCTTCTCAAACTCAAGTTCCAAGACACTATGCTGGAAGGATCAGCCTGGGCATGAGGTGGAAGACTTGTGGTCCCAAATCTGATTTTTCCCCCAAGATTTCTTTTTCCATTGGGCTCTACAAGCAAAGAAGGCAGTTTTTCCACTTCCTCCAAACTAAGCTGGAGGTCCTCTGTGATGCTCAGGATTTGAAGTGTCAATCTTCAAATTTCAAAACTGCAGGAGCCAGGCTGAGCTTTGTACCTGATCAGGAGATGAATGAAGATGAAAAACAAAGAGACACAGGATTATTTTAAAATGTGGAGGGCAGAGGGCTCTTGTTTCCCTTCAACAAAGAACCCCAAGTGACTGGATCACCCTGCCTTTTTCTCTTGGACACAGGAATAAACAATTAGAGTATCACAAAATTCAGCTGCCTCCACCATCCATGGTATATGTTGAGGTACACAATAGGATTTCAGCTGTATTAACTTTTCCCTAGAACCTGCCACATGTCCGCATGCTTTTGTGCTGCTTT
>RJWM01035797.1:0-21473 GCA_004363535.1 Dasyprocta punctata | reverse complement strand
TTAAAAAATTTTATTTTAAAGAGAAAAACAGATAATGAAAATGAGTTTCAAAACAGAGTGGTAGGACAGTTAAAACCCTTGATACATTACATATTGGTGTCTTGTAGTAGTTATTCAGAGTATAAGACATTGGCATGATATTTTGTCTAAACAATATTAGCACAAAACATTCTTTTCAAGGAACGAACAAGACAACTATATAACAAACTATAACTACCTTAATTATTTTTGCAAATACATACATTTTTTTCCTTTTACTCATTCTGCCTTTCCCCTATCACAGTTTGTCTTTTCTTTTGAGAAGTTTCTTCCCAATTCACAATATGTATTATACATTTTTTTATTTTAGAGAGAAGAGAGGAAAAAAACAGAAATATCAAGATGCAAACAAACTTAAAAAATACCAACAAAAGCAAAATGACAGTAACAAGAGCAAAAATACAACAATAGGTATATAGGTTGTCAAAACAAGATGATAATAATTTAACAGTGGTTGTTATACTGTATATTGTTATCTTCAAAATATTTTCTCAGGTTACCAGAAGCAGGAATAAAACAAAACCATAAAATGAAGCAAAATATTGGATTTCAAAAACAAGGCAGAAAGAAATCCCCCACAATTGCCAAAATGTATAATGCTGTCCTCCAAATAAATGCCCAGACCACCAGACCCAGGCCTGAAAAGTCAATCAAACAACACAAGCATCAAGCTATTCCTTTCACTTCAGTTACTATCATCTCACCCTGAGTCCGCTGAGTCAGCCAGTTGCTTACCGGCTGGGTGTCTGCTCCTCAGGTTTCCCAGCCCATGCCACAGCTGGTTCATGATGAGGTGTGGTTTGTCTTCTTGCTGAGTAGTCTCCTTCTGATCCCCATGGCAGAACCCGTTCATGGGAGGGCACACTTTCTCTTCTGAGAATTCCCCTCCCGATTCCCATGGAGGAGCCCAGTTCATAGGAGGGCGTGCTTTGTCTTCTTGCTCTACCAGCTGTTTCTAAGACACAGAAACAACTGTAACTGGAGCAGGAGTTATTACATGCGCAACTAAGTAACTGAAGTACAGTGGTTTGGGGGAGCAATTTTTTATAAAGAAAATATAAAAGTTATAAGCTTTAAAATTATTTCATTTTGATATTGAAGACTTTAGCTTGAGATCTATAATATCAAAATATACATAATCATTGAAAATAAGAATATATTTGATATTAAGTACTATGAAGGCATTTACATTACTTAGTAACTTTGCATCTCTCTAAGACTTTGAAGAAATGATTATTTCATTTTCAAATGTCACTCTGAACTTGTTAGCCTTTTTAGTAATTACTAAATTTTATGTCAAGGATTCTTAATCAGTGGTGCTCATCAGAATAAGAGCATCTCAGATGATTTATAAAAATACATAGGAACCTTAGAAAATCTGTGTACTTAGTCTCCTTTGAATTTTGGCTTGAAACTTGAACAGAAAAAAAAATCTTCTCCCATTGATTGTGAGGTTTGCTCCCAATTATGAGCCCATGGTTTAAATGATTATTAGGAAGGGCAAAATTGTCAGTGTCTTTGAGAGAAGTGAGATGTCTTTGTTATCTCTTACATTCTACCTTAATCTTCATGAGGCATTTGTACAGAAAATGAAATTTAAAATATAAACATATATTCAAAGTTTCTTTTTCTTTCTATAATATCAATGTAAAATTCATTCTTATATGAACAGTGCCACATCTAAAATATAAATTGGACTTTGTGATCAAAATCATTTCTTCTGTTAATTGGCTTAAACCAGTTCAGAGTATAGAAGAAGAAAGCAGAAATGAAATAAAATTACCAGCCTGTAATGGGATTCCACTATTATAAAGTTAGAGGGAATGGTGCTATGGTTTTGGCCCCAGCTAACCTGCTTTCAGTAAATTTGCCCCTTATTATCTTGCGGAATTGGTTCCAGGACTCCCAATAATACCAAAATCCATGAGTGCTCAAGTTTCTTATAATAAATGGCAAAATATATGCATAAAACTTATCTACATCCCCCTGTATACCTTATCTCTAGATTACTTAAATAGACACCTAATACAATGTAAATGCTATGCAAATACATTAGATGCTATACTTGTGTTGCTTAGGGAATGACAAGGACATAAGTCTGTATATGCTCCAGTACAGATGCGTTGTTTTTCTTAGATGGGTTTAATCCACTGACATATGTGCCATGTATACAGAGGACAACTTTAATAAAAACATAACATAGGCTTTTCTTTGCATGTTTAGAGAAACAAATTGGTAAAGCAATTGTGACCACATATTTATAGTACCTATGCACCCTTTATCTCAGTACTTACATAGCTGTCTCCTGGAGTCCTAAATCACTCTTGCACGTTATATATGACTTTGAAGAGTTTCAGAATAAATGTGGAGGATAATTAAATATAATAAGCAGTGTTGTTTTTTGTATCTTGATATATGTACCCAGACTTATTTTAATATTAAATGTGATCAAATTATATGTATGAATACATTGGATAAAATAGACTGTGGTGGAATTTTGCATGGATTTGGAAAGTTGCCATGCTCAACCTAGATGAAAAAGGACTTTATGTGACATGAAAAGCTTGATGTCAAAGATGCATATCAAAGATCTGAGCAACAATGGCTAATGAAGCCTTTACAAAAGGTTTTGTAGTAAACATAAATGAAAAAATTGTATTTGGAACTCATGAGTGTAGATTGAAACTTTCAACCTTTTTTTCCTATCGTTTTCAGGAAACTACCTGACATCTGACTATTCCTGTTTAGTACATATCAGAATATAATTAATCTTGACAAAAAATCTCAGCTTAATTCATAAATCAACATTTCTTTGAAGCATTAATTTCTCCCTTTATCTTCATGTCAAAGGACATTGTATAAACATAAGTTTGCTTGTGGAATTACATTATTGATGAATTAAATCAATTTATGTATCAATTGAAAGTCAAATGACAATTTCTTTTTTGGTAGGTTCATTATTAGTGTACAGAAACCCTGTTGATTTTTGTGTATTCATTTGGCATCTTGCTACATTGCTGGATTTAGTGGTTCTAGGAGTCTTTTGGTGAAATCTTTTGGATCTTATATTTAAAGGATCATGTTATCTGTGAATAAGGATAGTGATTTCTTGCTTTACTATATGTAATCCTTTTTATTTCATTTTTTGCCTGATGGCTCTGTTTAAAGTTTCACATACTTTATTGTGCAGAAAATGAAGATAGTGAACATCTTGGTCTTGTTCCTGATTTTAAAAGAAACGTTTTCATTTTTTTCTCTATTTAATATGTGGGCAGTATGCTTGTCATAAATGACATCAGATTGAGATAGGTTCTACTATATCAATTTTATGAATATTTTTTAAATCATAAAAATGTTTTATTTTATTAAAGTCTTTGCATCTACTGAGATGATCATGCGATTGTTGTTACTTCTGCTTATGAGATACACTACATTTATTTATTTACTTGTGTTGAACCATCCTTGAATCTGTAGGCTGAAGCCTACTTGACATTATATGTAATCTTTTTGATAACTTCTTGCATTCTTCTTGTTAATATCTCATTGAGAATTTTTGCAACTATGTTCATTAAAGAAATTGACCTGATTGGCTTGGGGTTTTTGTTTGTTTGTTTTGTTTTGTATTTTGGTGTTTGTTTGTTAAGTTCTTGTCTGGTTTCAGAATCAAGGTAATGCTAACTCCTAGGAATGAGTTTGGTAGTACTACTGTTATGGTTTGTATCTAGATATCTTTCCAAAAGTCTCATACACTCATAGATGGTTTATTTTATTTACAAAGAATCTACAAAAAAATTCAATAGGACAGACAAGCAGGTTTAGCAAGGTTATGGTACAAGGTCACAAAGCCATATACAGAAATCCAGTGTTGTCCTGTATACAAGCAATGAACAATTCAAAAGTAAAATTGTAAAGGCACAAGTTGCAACATCACAAAAATGCTTAAAGTAACATTGCTGTATAAATCTACCAAAATGCATCCATTATCTGTATCCTCAAAACTATAAAAACTGATCAAAATTTCTCAAATACAACCTGAATAAGTGAAAAGAGACTATGTATGTGAATTGAACAAACACCAAAACATCTATTCTCCCTAAAGTTATCTACAGATTCACCTCAGTATCTATCAAAATCTCAGCAAATTCCTTTTTTTCTTTGTCTTAACTATTTTTATCTACATATACATAAACATATACATAGTTTCTTTCAGTTTGTCACTCAAGTGCAACAATAAAATGCTTACATATGTGTGATTTATTTATTCCACTGATGAGTGTATTCTCAACAGTTTATCATTCTTTATAGCTGAGTAGTATTCATTATATAGAAATGCCACATCTTTTTTGTCTATTCCTCAGTTGATGGGCATTTAGGTTGCTTTCAAGATCTGGCTGTCGTGAACTGCACTGCTATAAACATAGGTGCACATATATCGCTGTGATGTTTTTAATTCTTTTGGGAAAATACCCAGAAGGGGAATAGCTGGACCAAATGGGAACTCCAATCCTAGATTTTTGAGGAATCTCCACTCTGACTTCCACACTGGTTGCACCAGCCTGCATTCCCACCAACAGTGGAGAAGGGTTCCTTTCTTAACATAGCCCCTCCAGCACTTTATAATGGTTGACTACTTAATACTAGCCCTTCTTTCTGGGGTGAGTTGGAATCTCAGTGTTATTTTCATTTGCATCTCTTGAGTGACAAGTGCTGTTGAACATTTTTTCACTTACTTACTTTTTTACTGTTTGTACTTCTTCATCTGAAAAGCGTGTGTTCATCTCAGATGCCCATTTTTGAATTGGTTCTTTAAATGTGGGAGGACTGATTTTTTTAAGTTCTTTATATATTCCTCATAGTAATCCTTTATCTGAGGGACAGCTGGCAAACATTTTCTCCCACATTGTGGTTTGTCTCTTCACTCTGTTGGTGGTTTCTCTTGCTGTACAAAAGCTTTTCAATAGGATGAGATCCCATTTGTTGATACTTTGCAATAGTTTCTGTGCAATCTGGCTTTTATTCATAAAGTCTTTGCCTACACCAGTGTCTTCAAGAGTTTTACCTACTCCATCTTGCAGCAGATTTAATGTTTCTGTTTTAATGTTGAGATCTTTAATCCTTTTAGATTTTAACTTAGAACATGGTGAAAGATGTGGGCCCAGTTTTAATATGCAGCATGTGGAAAGCCAGTTTTTCCAACACCATTTATTAAACAGGCTACCTTTCTTTCAATGAATGTGTTTGGTACCTTTGTCAAAAATAAGGTAGCTTAGTATATCTGCAGTTGTTTCTGCATCTTCTAATCTATTCCTTTGATCTTTGTGTCTGTTTTTTTGCAAGTACCACCCTGTTTTTATCACAGTAGCTTTATAATATAATTTCAAGTCAGGAATTGTAAAATGCCTCCTGTCTTGTCTTTGTTGCCCAGGATTGCCTTTGGTATTCTAGGCCTTTTCTGGTTCCAGATGAATTTTATGATTGTTTTCTATAATTCTGTAGGATGTGCTTTTGGAATTTTGATTGGGATTGCCCTAAATCTGTATAACAATTCTGGAAGTATGGCCATTTTCATTATATTGATTCTTCCTATGCAAAAGCACGGGATATATCTCCATTTTCTAATATCCTCTTCAATCTCCTTTTTCAGAGTACTATAGTTTTCAATATAGAGGTCCTTTACATCTTTTGTTAGATTAATTCCTAAGTATTTCATTTTTTGGATGCTATTGTAAAAGGTATTGTTTTCCTGATTTCTCTCTCAGTGAATTTGCTATTAAGGTACAGAAAGGCTATTGATTTTTGAGTATTGATTTTGTAACCAGTTACATTACTAAATCTGTGTATTAAATCTGAAAGTCTTTCAGTGGAATTTTTGGGATCTTTTAAGTAGAGTATCACATCATCTGCAAATAATGATAGTTTAACATCTTTCTTTCCTATCTTTATTCTTTTTATTTCTTTCTCTTGTCTAATTGCTCTGGCTAAAGTTTCCAGGACTATGTTCCTGATTTTAGAGTAAAAAACTTTCAGTTTTTGTCCACTTAGTACGATGTTGGCTGTTGGTTTGGCTTAGATGGCATTTATCAGATTGAGATGAAGATCATCTATTCCAATTTTCTGTAGAGTTTTTATTATAAATGGATGTTAGACTTTGTCAAAAGCTTTTTCTGCATCTACTGAGATAATCATATGATTTTTATCCTTAGCTCTGTTAATGTGATGTATTACATTTATGGATTTACATATATTGAACCATCCCTGAATCCCTGGGATGAATCCCACTTGATCATGGCGTACAATCTTTTTGATAATTTGCTGCAGTCTGCTTGCCAGTATCTTATTGGGGATTTTTGCATCAATGTTCGTGAGGGAGATTGGCCTGTAATTCTCTTTCTTAGTTGGGTCCTTCTCTGGTTTTGGAATCAGAATAATGCTTGCTTCCAGGAATGAATTTGGGAGTATTGCTTCCTTTTCAATTTCATTAAAGAGCATGAGAAGTAGTGGTGTTAGATCTTCACTAAATTTCTTGTAGAATTCAGCAGTGAATCCATCAGGGCCTGGGCTTTTTTTGTTGATAAGTTTTTAATTACATCTTTAATTTCATTTATTGATATTGGGTTGTTTAGGATTTTTGTATCTTCTTGATTCAACTTTTGGAATTCATAGATATCTAGGAATCTGTTCATTTCTTCTGTATTTTCTATCTTATTAGAATACAAGTTTTCAAAGTAGGTATAGATGATTTTCTGAATTTCTACAGGGTCTGTTGTGATTTCACCCTTTTCATTCCTAATCACATGGATTTGAATTCTTTCTTTCCTTTCTTTGAGAAGGTTGGCCAAGGGTTTGTCAATTTTATCTTTCCAAGAACCAAGTCTTCAATTCATTGATTCTTTGTATTGTTTTTTTAGTCTCCAGTGTTAATTTATGCTCTGATCCTTATAATTTCCTCCCTTGTATGAACTTTTGGTTTAGCCTACTCTTCTTTTTCTAAAGGTTTGAGGTTCAAAATTAAGTTGTTTATGTGAGCTTGCTCTGCTTTCCTAATATGGGCATTTATTGCTATAAATTTCCCTCTAAAGACTGCTTTCATCGTGTCCCACAAGTTCTGGTATGTTGTATTGTCATTGTCATTGTCATTCAACTGTAAAAACCATCTAATTTCTTCTTTAATTTCATTGATTGTTCAGTAGTGTGCTATTTAATTTTCATGTATTGATAAAGTTCTTGTGGTTTCCTTTGTCATGGATTTCCAATTTCATTGCACTGTGTTCTGATAACATGCATGGGATAAATTCAATTCCTTTACATTTACTTAAGTATGTTCTATAAGCCAGTATATGATCCATTTTGGAGACTGTCCCATGTGCAGCTGAGAATAATGTGAATTCTGATATTGTGGGGTGGAAGACTCTATGCACATCTACTAAGTTTATTTGAACAGAAGTTTGATTTAGTTCTCATATTTAATTATTTTTTTCTAGTTGATCTGTCTTTTTGTGACAGTGGGGTATTAAGGTCTCCCAATATAATTGTATTAAGGCTTATTTGATTTTTCATGTCCATTAATAATTGTTTTATATAACTGGATTCAAGAATATTTGTTTCATAGATATTTATGATTGTTATCTCCTCCACTTGGATTGTTCACTTTATCAAGATATAGTGAACTTCTTTGTCTCTCAAGCAGTCTTATTTTGAAATTGAGTTTATGTGCAAATAGAGTAGCAACCCCTGCTTTTTTCTGAATTCCTGTTGCATGGAGTATTGCTTTCCATCTTTTGACTTTCAGTATATGAATTTCTTTTGAATTGAATGTGTTTTTTGTATTCAGCATATTGTTGGATCTTGCTACTTGATCCATTTTGAAAGTCTTTTTACTGGTTAATTGAGACCATTAACATTAATGATTAAAACTGATATGTATTGACTTATCCTTGTCATGCTATTTTCCTATTATTGGCTCCCCTTTCTTTCTTTTTCCCTTCCCTGTAATTGTTTGCCTTTCTTGGTGGATTCCTTCTGTTGGGGTTCATGGAGCTGTGGTCCTTATCATCTCTTTGTCCTTCAGAACATTTTGGAGTGCTGGTTTGGCGGTCATGATTTTCCTCAAATGTTCTTTGTCATGGAAGTATTTTATTTCTCAATCTATTTTGAAACAGAGTTTTGCTGGATACATCAATCTGGGTTGAAAGTTGTTTTCCTTTAGAGCTTGGAGTACTTCACTCCAAGCTCTCCATGACTTGAGAGTTTGTGCTGAGAAGTCAGCTGTAATTCTGATGGGTTTTCCTTTATAAGTGATTTGTTTCTTTTCCCTAACAGCTTTTAAGATTTTATTCTTGTGTTGAATTTCTGAAATCTGGACTATCATATGCCTGGAGGTAGATTTTTTTTTTAATCGTTGCTAATTGGAGTTCTATACACCTTAGTTATTTCTATGTCAAATTCTTTTTCTCTATCAGGAAAGTTTTCTGTCATGATGTCTGTCAGGATGTTTTTAATGTCATTTGTGGTGTCTCATTCTTGTTCACTGACTCCAATTAATCTTAAGTTATTCTTCCTTGTTTCAGCAAGCAGCTGCTGGATTGATTTCTCATCTTTCCTTGCTAGTTTTGAGCAATCTTTCTTTTCCTGGTCACTAACTGCAAGCCTGTCATAAATATCTGTGATCCTGTCCTCACGCTGCCTTAATTGGCTTCAAATACTTTCAATGGAGTTTTTATTCTCCTGAATATCTGCTTGAATCTGCTTTATGGAATCCATTTGTTTCCTATATTGTGCTTCCATAATTTGCTTAAGCTTGCTATTTTTTTGTCTGTATCTGTTCTAATATCACTAAGCATGGTGTGTATTTTGATCATTTCTGTAGTTATTTGAGAGATTATTTCTGATTTCATTTTTTCCAGAGCCTCATTCAACTGCTTTGTTACCACTTTGGAGTGACCTGGTAGGGGGCTTTCAGATTTTTCAGCCTCATTGCCCCTTGAGTTTGCCTTCATTAAAGTGGGTGTCTGAGGTCATGTCCTGTTTAAGTGTCTTCTCATTTCTTTTCTTTTTTAGTTCAATTCCTAGAGTGATACTTGTTAGTTGCCTGTGGTGGGTTGCTTTATTGGTGGTATTAAGGACATCCAGGTGATGATCACTTCTCTGAGGCATCTTCCAGGTGTAACTGGTTCCTGGGCTCTGAATCTGTTGGGAGATCTTACCTCCTCAGTTTGTTAGAGATGAAATGCTATTGCTCACCCAGCCCTGTCCCTGGTTCTTTGGCACCATGCCTCAGCACTCTCTGTCACCCCCAGTCATTGTCAACCCTGGACCATCAGGGCCAACAGCTATCCAGAACAATCGTGTTAATTCTGGCTGCAGTGGCACCCACAGCACCGAACACAGCCAACAAAACAATAAAATGAGCCAACCCCTGATTTGTAACCCTTAACCGTATAAACTGAATTTGTGAACATACAGCAGAATGCAAAACAATCATATACAATACATAAGTCCACAGTATGTCAATTCTGTCCTCAAGTGTCAGGACCCAAAATGGATTAAAGAGAAAACAGAGAAGTGGGAAAAGAGAAAGAGATTACAAGTAGTTTTAGGACAAAGATGGGTCCCACCAGCTTGGGGAAACTGATGCAGAAGACTGAAGGAAAAGAGAGCTAAAAGGGACAAAAGGTAGAGCAGCACAAAACCACACCCAGAAGGAGGGCAGAAACCACACTCACACTCAAAAAAATAAATAATACAAAAATAAAAAAGAAAGAAAGAAAATAAACTAAAGAAACCAAACAAACAAGAAAAGAAGAAGAAAAAAACAGTTCACTTCCAGGATTTTCTCTGGATTCGCTAGTAGACAGCCTGTGACAGTGACCCAAATTGTGGCACTGTCTCCCCACAAGCCAGCAGTTGCTTTATGATGGAGTAGTAGACAACCTTAGCAGGCCTGCCCTGAGACCAGACTCATTGGGCTTGCTGCAGTCCAGGCAATTTCCACGGGTCAGCTAGGAACTGCTGGAGGAAGCCAGCAACAGTTCTGGTTCAGGCTTGTCGGCCTGACTCCAAAATGGCTCCTGGTCAATCGCTCTCTCCTACGGGAGGACAGAACCCTCTGTACTCACCACCAGCCAGCACAGTCCTCCATGTCTGCTGCTCCCCTCCACTGCCACATCACTCCGCAGAGGCCCCTGGGGTCGCCAGCCACCACCGACACTGTGACCATGTGTCCCCATGTTCCAACAGCTCCCCTCACGCAGTGAGTCCAGTTCCTGGCGAAGGCACCATCAGCTACCACCTTCTTTGAAGTTTTTCTTTTCACTCTCTCTGTGGGCTTCGATTCAGACTTCTGACTCTTCCTGGGTCGAAGGGACCCACTTCCTTCCTTTTTGTCTTCCTCAAGATGGTGTGATCCTGCGTCTGGATGGTGTTTCTCAGAGAGACTGTTTTCTCTGCTGCTTAATAATCCTCTCACTTCCTGGAAGTCTAGAGGGTTTTTTTTTTTGAAGCTGCCTAGATTACAGTGTATGATAGTGGGATGTATGGTGTGTGTTACTGAGTCAATCCACTGCTTGGTTTAGCATAGTTCTGGGAATGGTAATGGGAAGGCCCACCATAGGTGTGAGTGGTCACATCCGAAAGGTGGGTAACCTGGATGGCATAAAAGGAACAGAGACTGGCTTCTCTGCTTGCTGCTTCACTGTCACCCGTCTTCCCCACCATGGACTGTTTCTCCTCTGTGACACCCCTCTGTCATGCCACCCTAGCATGCAGTCAGACAGCTATGAACTGAAATCTATTAAAAAGTGTCAATTGAAATAAATCTTTCCTCCTTCTTTTTATGGTTTCTTTTGTCATTCATTTCTAGTTTCATTGCATTATAACTGATAATATGCACGGGATAATATGATTCTTTTATATTTATTTTAGTATGCTTTATGTGTAATATTTGCTCTATTTTAAATAAACTTACATATGCTTCTGAGGAGAATATGTATTCTGTTGTTGAATCTAACACTGTAGAAATCTAGTAACTTCACTGTGCTCAAAGATATGATTCAATTTTATTATTTATTTGTTTTTTGGGGGGGCGCTATTTGATCTATTTGTGGTAATGGAGTATTTCAGTCCTCTACTGTGATTGTGTTGATGTTTATCTGATATTTTCTGTTCAGTAGTGTTTATTTTATGAAATTTGATATGACAGTGTTTTGTGTATGTATGTTTACATGTGATATATCCTCCTGGTGAATTGTTCTTTTAATAAATATATGGTGGCTTTCCTTGGATCTTCTGATCAGTTTTTGTTTGCAGTCTGCTCCATTTGTCTGAAGGTAAGATAGCTAGCTTCCAGGCCCATGTCGCATGGGATGTGTTTTTACATCCTTTGATTTTTAATCTATGAATTACTCTTGGGAATAAATGTGTCTCTTGTGTACTGAATACCATTATGTTTTGTTTCTTGATTCAGTCTGTCCACTTGTGTCTTTTGATTGGGTAGATGAAACCATTTACATTGAGAGTTATTACTGAAATGTATTTACTTATCCTACAGTTATGCTACTTTCCTATTCCTGATTCTTTTGTTTTTTCTCTTTTGCTTAGCGACTCACCCTGACTGGTGCTTAGACTCTTTGCTATGATTGGCTTGATTATTTCTGTCTGAGATACCCTTGAGAATTTTTTGGTGTGCCCCTTTGCCTCTTTTCTTTCTCCTTTCCTCAGTCTCTTGATCTTCTTTTCATGTGAGCAAAATTTATATCCCTACTTTTTATTATCTTTGTTTTATTTTGCTCTTTATATTTTGAATGTGTCATATAAGAGAAATCACATAATATTTAAGCTTGCATGTCTAATTTATTTCACTTACTGTTGTGGTGTCAAGGTGCATCTCTTTTCCCACAAATGAATCAAGTTTGTCTTCTCTGTGGCAAGGTAGTACTCCATTATCTATAAATACCACGTTTTCTTTATTCATTTTTTTTTATTTAAGGAGAGAAACCGTATCATTTATACCAATTGCAACATATTTCACCATACATTTCTCATGTACTTTAAAATTGTTCTAAAATTTCACCCTTTTATCATTGACTCTCTTAGAATATAATATACTTTTAATAACAGATAGACTGGAATGTGGTGGCTTGAGGGAAGGAAAAAGAAAAAGGAAAAGGAAGGGTGTCAATCAGAGAGAAGAAAAAGAAAATAATAATTTGAGGAAAAGGGGAGTCAATCTCCGTTGGTTCTTTTTTATATCTTGAATAGGGGCTGGTATAAAAGAGGTCTGAGGGAATATCTGTGGGAGTGGGAAGAGGGATACAGAGGGAGGGAGGATAACTAGAGATTAAGGGAACAATGAGAAGGCTGGGTCCTGTGTGATTACTCTGATAATTAGCTTGTGTTTTTATCCTCCATATAATTCTAATGAGAGTTGCCCTGTCTTGTTCATCAAAAGTACTGTTTATATTAATGCACGACTTAATTCTTATTGTCTTTTTCATATTTGGTGACACCTCACGGGGCTCCCGTTGAGCATGGTGTATTTTGTCGTATAACTAAATAGAGTCTCTGTGACTCTTCCGCCAGGAGTCCTTCTTTGCCATCTGAAAAGAAATCACATGTGTAATCTCTATGGCATCTAGAGTTTTCCGGCACACAGGAATTTCCCTGTTGGCATTAAACAGTTGGTGGTGGGCAGACTCTCAGGAGGACACAATATTCCCCAGTATTTTGGAGGTGAATAGAGAGTTCCTTGTCTAGGCTGGCACTGCGTCTTTCTAGTTACAGCTCAAGGCCCCCCACCTCTGAGTTCTGTGGAGGGCTCCCAGCTATTCCTCTGGCTCTCAGAAGCCCTCCACTGGGGGCCAGTAGGTTTCCTTGCCAGAAACAGGTTGTGGACATTGGGCAGAATCTCATGCTGACATCAAACTTTCAGTGTTTAGGAAAATAACATGGGACTACCTGGAGTGATGATGCTGTATCTTCCTCATCCTTGTCTTGCTGGTTACAACCTGCAACTCTCCATCTGCAAGCACTGTGTTGCCCAGGGCTCACAGGGCTCAACTGCTCTCTGCTGGAGCTTTGGAGTTTCCATTGTTGACACAGAATTGTGGGTGTTGGGTAAGATATCACAGGGACTTAGGCTCCTGGGTCTTTGGGTGGTTGCTGAAGAGAAAGGATTGCCCATGTTAGCGCTATCAGCACTCCTTTCCTTCCCTGCACTTTTCCCTGGTTGCAATCAATAGCTCTCTGAGTCCCTAAGTGCAAATATTTCCCAAACTGGGTTCCCTCTTCCAGATGGGGGGGACAGTATGTAAGGAGCCTATCCCAGATTCCAGCAGCTGCAACAATGGATCCTTCCCTGGGGTGTGACAAACACTCGCAAATGGCAATGTTATAAGGGGTGTTATGGGCCATCAGTGGACCTGCACCCCTTTCTCAACCATCTTGGTATTAAATGTAATTCAGTGGATTTCTTCTTCAGGTTGATTCTCTGCATCCGGCTGTTTGCCCCTTACCCTGTCCCCTTTCAGAATACTTGCTTTTTCCCCCCATTTCAGAATACCTTATCCAGTGGCCCTCCAAACTTCCCTCATGCTCCTCTGTAAATTGTTGGCCATGACCACCGTGATGTCTATACAAGTCTGCCTTTCTGTTGGATGGTCCTCAGCAGCAGCAGCAGCACTCACTAATTTTTGTTACACTTTGTAAACACACCCATAAAAGAGGACTTTCATGATTCTTTCAGAAAGTGGCAAGAATACTGGGTTAAGTGTGTTCAAAGTGAGAGTATTTCAAGGGGGATTAATGACATTTTAAACTATAATACGTGTTTTTTCTTTAATAATTTACTATATATTTCAATCACACCTAGTATATATAAATATATTCATTCATATATGTAATAAATATAGGCTGTATTATGTGTATCTCAAAACTAAAGAACAAATACTGATTGCTATCACAGTCTTTCTTTGTTTCTACCATAACTATCATGGTGTTGTTACAGGTACTTATAACTACATTTTTTTACTTCCTTTCACTTCTTCCTCAGGAACTCTTATCCCATTCACCACCCTCGCCTAAAGGGGTGATGAAATCCTTTCCTGAAAGGTTCTACTTTAATTGTATGGTGTAGTTTTCCACTCTCTATGATCACAGAATATTTGAGTGCTCAGAGGAACCTTAGGGGACACCTTAGGTTTCAGATTCATGCTTCACCCCTGGTTCAGGAAGATACCAATTTCCTTGTAATAGTTTGCAGTAAGGTAACCACTTCTCTTTTTGCTGATTCAGTGGCATGAGGAGCCTCAAACCGCCAGGTAGCCGATAGGGAAGGATTGTTCTCCTTAGAATCACATTTCTCCCGCAAGCACAGCCTAAGCATGTAGGGATGAGAAGCAAGAATTTTGTTCATGGGTGACAAGTGATAGTAATGAAAAGCTCCCTCATTTTCATCCCTTGAGCCTTCGATTCAGAAATCCTTACTGTAAAAGAAACAGCATGTCGCATTGGATCCTAGCATGCCTTGTCCTAGCACATTTTGTCCAAGGCTCACAAGTTGTTTGTCCACCCAGTCTTACAGGGCTTCATCTAGCCTGAGGGATATAACTGTGTGTCTTCAGAATGCCATTGCTCTGTTCTGTCAAGCCAGTTGCTTTAGGGTGTGGGGGGCCATGCTAAGGCTAATAAATTGCATGACAGGTCACTCTTATTTTTCATCTGCTGTAAAATGAGTTCCATGGCCAGAAATGGTGTTTGATGGGATATTCTATAAATGTTCAATAATAGTTTTGGCAGAGGCATTGCAGGCAGAGAAGATGATACTATGTTCAAAATCTCCATAACATTTTTTTTTTAAGTGTAACTGTTTCTGTGATAAAAATGTTCCAATATAAACTGTCAGCCTTCAGAACACTAGCTGGTTCCTCCAAGGAATAGTGTCATGTTGAAGGCATATTTTTGGTCTTTTCTATGGACCAATGGAACTCATATCAGTAACCAAAACTGGAATGGGCCTTAGTGAAGTAATGTCCATGACTCAGTGCATAATCCCATACTGGTCACCTGTTGTTTTGGTTGGTAAGAGCAATGCAGGTACTGCTATACTCAGAATGGATTCTACTATTTACCTGATTGTACCTTGATTATACTTCCTGAAATCATCCTGTGCTTAACATTCTAATGAAAAATTTCACTTTGTGAATATTGGAGAAACTTGATCTCGTTCTTCCTCTTTAGACCTCCTTGACACAATTTTCCAGTCATTTTCCTTCATTGTGATGAAATATCCTGTATACTGTTACAAGATGTTCCTAATTTACATCTGGAATGATTCCAGGTGAAATGGACAATCCAAAGCATTTCTTGAATTTCTGCTCCCTGGAGGGTTTTCCTGTCTTCTCAGTGGGCTGCAGCTACCTGCTTTTAAGTGGTACCTACGTAGTGTACATAATCATCTGTAGACCACACCCGTGTTATTTCCCTGCTGGGTAACTTGTCATCAAGTTTCCATGCTGAGAAGGAAGGTAACGCAGCAGAAGTAGAGGTCTGAAGCATCTAGGATTCTTCCTTATGAGATTTTCTTGTTCCCTCAAGGCCTAAGCAAGCTCTATCCCATATGTATCACTTCATTTCAATGACAGTGTTAGTGTGTTTGTCCAAATTTATGGTCTCCTGGATCAATCAACACCTAGTTATAGATAAAAAGATAAGTTACATGGCAAGTTGGTGGGCCAGGTTAAAGGATTCAGTAGTAATGTGTAGGAGCAAGCTGAAAACTGTTTCTCAGAAGATGAAGACCACAATAGATGATGATACAGACTTGTTCCAAAATCCTAAGAGTTTGCACTCTCATTCACTGATCAACTTGCCAAAAATTCTAAAGATCTCTATCAGCTGTTGAGAAAAAACCATCATATCTGCCATACCATGCTGCAAGTAGTAGCCTATATTACTTTCAGACCCTCAGACAAAATCCACTCACACCTGCCAAGCGTGGGCATCTCTTGGTAATCAGGTTGCAGCGAAGTTCATAAAGGAGGTGATGTGGGGAGCAGCTGAGCTGGAGATCGATCACACGTGCAGGGCAAGAGCTAGGCCAGCCCCTAGAACATGGAGTGCCCAGCGTGAGCGAGGTAAACAAGTTGTTGTAACCCCGAGAACACGGGGAACCTCAGGTGAGCCAGGTAAACAAAGTGTTAGGCAGAGGGGTTTCACCTGACATCAACCGGCTGCGTGGATGAAGAAACACGCTGCAGTCGTTGGCCGGTCCTTTTTCTGCCGCCAGGAAAGGGGGCTCTACCGACGTAAGCTTTCTGCATTCTGCCTCTTGTGCTCATGTCTTCATCCTACACTGGGAAATTCAAGAGCTCTGCTGGAGGAAGCAAGGTATGCGTTGACTCTGCCATTCAAAGAAATGCATTAAACACTGGGTTAACTTTCTTAATGTTACGTGCCAAAGGTCACAATTCAAACTTCATACTGGGAATTGTATGTTTATATTCTCCGGACCACTGGACCATTTAATCAAGATGAAATCCATCTACATTCTCACGGGTTTTATTTCCTACCTTCAGACACACAGTGTTTAAGGTCAATCTGTGTTGTGGACAATGTCACACAGTGTTTAAGGTCAATCTGTGTTGTGGACAATGTCCCTCCCCCTTGTATGTTGTTATCTAAGTCCCCAGTACCTCAGGATGTGATTATATTTAGAAATAGGTCCTTTAAAGATATACTAATGGTAAAATGAAGTCATCAACATGGGACATAACCCAGTATGACTAGTGTCTCTGTAGCAGAAGATATTTGGACACAGATATTGATAGAATAATACAGTGTTCTGAAGACACAGAGAGAAGGTGGGACCCACAAGGAAAGAGATGTTTTATAAGGGACCAATTCTGCCAAAGTCTTGATCTTTCAGCCCCAAGCATTTTAAGAAGATAAATTTCTGTTGCTTAAGTCACCCAGTCTTTGGACTTTCTTATGGCAGCCCTAGAAACTGAATATAATTGCATAGTAATGTCAATGTCATATGACACTGTGATATCCTGAGAAGAAAAGGATTTTCTTGGGCTAGATTGTAGTAGAGGACTGGAAAACTGATAAATTCCTGAAGGCAGATAGTGAAGAAATATTGCTGGTTTTTCCAGCCTAAATAAATATTTGCATGTAGTCTTTAGAAACATATAAAACAGTAGTCTTAACTTTTCATTTAAATATGCATATTTATTAATATTTATCCTGGTGCTTTCAAGAGGTCCCAAAGCAAAGTGGATTAATCATTATTTATATTATGTCAAACAACAATTTCATGGTTGCTTTGTGCCTAGCTAGATTCTTATCCCTGTGGCAGCATAGTGAGAGTGTCATCTACAAAACTTGTATTATTGGCAAGAAACCTGAAAAATGAATACATGTGCTTTCCAGCTCCTTCCTAAAAGCAGGGAGAAAACTTGCTCCTTCAGGAATTATTCAGAGCTCTTATTGGAACCCTCTGGAATGTAGGGGAAAGACATCTTCCTTCTCTCTACATCTACAACTCAGTGGTATTTTAACGTTCACAGGCCCCAATAACCCTTGAAACGAAGACAAACGCCTGCAGGAAGTAAAGCTCTCTGAAACACTATGTAACTGTTTAAAAATATTTCTTATGGTTTACTTTTATTCCAGGTCCCAAGTTTCAGTTAAATTTACACAGAACACCTCCCCAGCAAAACGCAGCATTGAAATACTTTCCATAATGCGCCACCAGGGGTCAGCAACTTTTTCTGTAAAGGGCCAGACAATAAATAACATAGCCTGAAAGCCGCACGTGGATTGCGTCCGTATTCTTTATTTGCTTTAGCTGTTTAATAATTTAAGAACTTTTGTTAACTCAAGCCTTCCTCAGAAGTAGGCTACAAGTTAAGTTGTCCCTGCAAGCTTGCCTGGCACGGAGATAAAATATACTCATGAGATTGCAACTACGTACTAGGTACAAGGGGAAACGCTAATTTACTCTTGCCAAGCAACCGCATCTAGAACAGGAGCTGCAATTGAAGTTAATACTGGAATTTTCATTACTCTGCTTTCATTTGCCACTATCCATCTGTTTTCCATGCAGGCAAAATAAGTGAGAAAAATAGAATCACCATTCCTGTATCTTTCAAAATCTTGGTTGTGGCAAAAATCTCTGGAGTTCTTTCAGAAATGTGGTGCTGGTTTGAATTTCTATTTTCACTGAAACAGACGGTTTCAGCGGCTTCCAGCTTGTGCCCAGTCACAGCCGTCACTCTCTCTGGGATTAGGTAACATGGAAATTATGCAAATTGGTGTGCGTATATGTGCTTAATTATCCATCCTGGCCCTAGGAAAATACTTTTAGGTTGGACAGTTCAACCTCAGTAATTTCTTGCACTGGTGACCAGAATAAATACAGCACTTTGGAGGCAATGTCTACAAATACTTCATATCTAAACATTTTTCTTTACCTTTACCTGTCAACATTGTAGATAGCTGTTAAACACCTTCCATGAGGAAAAAGAGGGTGATTTATTGGTATACATTATGTTGTTTTGGTGTGTGGCACCGACTCTCTTACTGCTCTTTTCATTTGAGTGCTACCGTAGGACACTGGTTTTTCTATTTGTTAGTCTACTTCAGTGTGGCAATTCCTTTGTAATTCCTGACTTATGGAGGAAGGAGTCACATGAATCTTGGAAGATGCTGAAACTACCTGCATGATTATTCTTTCACAGAGCTGTGATAAAAGATTTATCTCTTCAGTTTTTCCAGAACAGATCTTGCAAGACAAATTCACACTGATTCTAATATTTTTAAACCTTCTCTATGGACAGCTTTATTGAAATATAATTCATGGACCATAAAATTCATTATTTTAAAGTTGCACAGTTCAGTTTTTGATTGTGCTTGTGTATTCATTTAGCTTATGCCACTATCATCACTATCTATTTTGGGATATTTTTATAGCACCAGAAAGAAACCTAAAACCACTAGTAATCACTTTCTATTTCATCAACGTTATCTGCCACACCAGCACTAGCCCTAGCCTACCACTAACCTGCCTTCTATATGAAGGTTCTAATTTCTTCAAGTCATTGCCAACACTCACTCATTTGACTCTTAGCCATCTTATGACATAGTGTCTCATTTTCTTAGTAGTGAATAATATTGAGTATCTTCTCATGTGCTTGTTGACCACTTGTATATTTCCTTTGGATGAATATCTCTTCAGATACTTTGGCAATTTTTAATGATTGGGCTATGTGTCTTTTAATTATTGGATTTTAGTAGCAACTTATATGTTCTGAAATGAATCCATGAACTTGTTAGCATAAATTGATGAATTTCAACTTATATTACCCTTTCAACTTATATTACCTCTTTTCACGGATCACATTTAGTTTCTCATGATTGGGGAATGTATTGATGATTCCAGGTCCTTTGTAAAAAGGGAGACCAACTTTTTCACAATGTTGAAAGAACTGTTTCTACTGCAAAGATGGTTCAAAGAATTTTAGGCAGTTGAAGTACCTCGTTTGATCAAAATCTGGCCACATGTTCCCATGACAGTTTTCAGAATTTCATTTCCTCCCAGTTGACATCTTACCTTCAGCAAAAGTGACTACAAGTCTGAGAATGCATTTTGTGTTGTAATCCAACCATGTGCAAGATAGCATCTTGGGTTGCTTTCCATAAATCTCAGGTCTGTGGCTCCAGAAGACAAGGATTTATTTCTGATCAGCCATAAAAGCTTTTCTGTCCTTAATGCAGACAATGAACTGGGAATTTAAGGCCCTGAGCTCATCATTTTATTTTCCTGAGATCTCTGAAACTGTTGGGAACAATAAATCAACCCTGTTATAACCATTATTTTAACTAAAATATACTAAGACAGCAAACATTTAATCAACAGGAGATTTTGTTCCTCTGAAACTACTTTTGGTACTAAATTATGCATCAGCAGAATTCAATTAGCAAAACAAAGCAGAAGTGCACACCCTCCCCCCCACGTATAATGTATGTATGTTTTCAAACCTATACACAGGCACACCATATACACACGGATTTGTTACAAAGGTTTATTGGGGTTGGTCAAGCAGTTATCGCTGAGGCTGTTGACTTTACAGCTGATGCTTCTGATTCTGGAACTAGAAGTTCTACGAAGCTCAAAGTGTAGGCGGTTTGGCAACACACAGGGATGTAACATGGTAGAGCCTACAGTTCAGGCTGAAGCCCATAGTGATGGACTGGCATATGTGTAAGTCACTGTTGTGCTGAACTTGTGGTGTGATTGTTACGTAGAAGCCATGAACCTTTACTGAGAAATTTTTCAAGAACCGTATAAGCGGTACCCAGGGAGCAGGGAGCACCTGCAGGAGCTACTCGATCCTCATGCCAGCAGGGAAGTCACTAGATCAGAAAGCCATTTTTGAGTAATAAATGTCTGCTATTTTGCTTCAATTCCTCAGATCTCCTTCAAATATTTTCTTCTCTTATGACTCATCCTACTAGAAAACATAGGAGAGGAAATTCTGGGAAATACTATGCATCCTAGACTAGGGAAAACACAACGATGTCACCTCATGTGGTTGTATAATGTTTTGAAAGTAGTTTTATTGATATATGATTGATACACACAAATCTGTGTTATCTAATGTATTGGGACTCATGCACGCATCTGTGAAACATAACCACAATCCAGGAAATAGATATATCTCCTGCAAAATGTCAAGAAGTTTCGTGTATGTGTATGAGGTGTGTGCATGTGCATGTGTGTGTCATGAGAACACTTAACATGGATGATATGGTTCACACCCAAGTATCTTCCCAATGTCTCACGTATTCTCTCTCTCTCTCTCTCTGTCTCTCTCTCTGTCTGTCTCTCTTTTCCTTCCTAGCTGCCATGGATTGAGTACCTTTTCTTCCCCAGGCCCTTGGAGCTAGATGACTGTGTACTCAACTCCCTAAAATCATGAGCCAAATAAATCTCTAATTCTTTAAATTGCAGGTGCCAGACATTTTGTCAGAGCAACAGGAAAGCTCATTGATAAAGAAAATTACTGTTAGAGAAGGATGATTATTGATGTGACTATTTCTGACCATGTAATTCATAAATTCTTAGAAATGGTTTGCTAGCCAGATGTGGTGATACACTTGAAATCTCAGCATTCGTGAGGCTGAAGCAAGAGGGTTGCTGTGAGTTGGAGGTCAGCCTGGGCTACAAGGTGAGTTCAAGTCCAGTCTGAACTGCATAGTGAAACTCTTTGTCAACAACAACAATAACAACCAAACCAAAAAAAAAAAAAAAAAAAAAAAAAAAAAAAAAAAAAAAAAAAAAAAAAAAAAAAAAAAAAAAAAAAAAAAAAAAAAAAAAAAAAAAAAAAAAAAAAAAAAAAAAAAAAAAAAAAAAAAAAAAAAAAAAAAAAAAAAAAAAA
>RJWM01035796.1:0-19026 GCA_004363535.1 Dasyprocta punctata | reverse complement strand
TGCCTCCCCTGAGGGTTGTGCCTGCCACCGCATTGTCCATTTTGGTGTCCACACCCGTGCTAGAAGAACAGCCCACAGCTCAGCGGGATTTCAGATGAGTGTGGAAATGTGGGTTGGGCCCATTTCCTTTGCCTGACAGATAATGGAGTAATGACCGTGAAACCATGGGGACCAGTAGATCAGAGCTGGGAGTGTGGAGGGCGCGGGGTTCTGTGCTGTCGTGTGCTGGCCCCACTCACAGATGGCCCCGCGGATGTTCTTTCCCAGACGAGCTCTATGGTGATTTCGAAGACCTAGAAACAGGGGATGTGCACGAGGGAAGGCCAAGCCCGGATGCCCAGGTATGAGTCCGCCACAGCTGCAGCCTCTGGCCCCACGGTCACTACTGGTGAGAAACAGTCCCGACGGCTCCCTGTGTAACTCGCAGACCCACAGATAGGATCCCTCCTAGAAGCGTGAAGTCATCCCCTGGCTGCTCAGTTTGTTACATGACACCACCAGACCCTTCTTGCCATGGTTGTTTACTGATTCCTTACAGCTTTTTGTTCATGGTGGTTTTAACTCAGCTCTTCCCCTCCATTGTTCCTCTTGCTGTCATTCCCCTCTTACTAAATGTAAGTGTCATTTACAGAAGACCAGTTTCCTTTTCTCCCTGAAATGTCCTTGAGGATGTCTGGGGGCATCTGAATTGGGCATGTTTGTGTCACTTTCCTGGGTGTCACTCCAGGCCTGAAGGACCAGCGACAGTTGCAGTGCTGTCTGTTGCAGCAGGGTGCAGTGCCTTAGTGCCAAAGGCTGCTTTTTGTTTTGTTTTGTTCATATTTTATGTATGACTAAGATTTTTGCTGTTCAAAAGAGGTTTATTTGCTTTTATGTTTAATAAACATTTAAAACGTTTTCCTTTTGGAAATTTAAGACTGAAGATGTAGAGGGAGAAGTTAAGGAAGAAACTGACCCCAGCACAGAGGAAGACACCAAGAAAAAGCATTTGGAGAAGAAGCGGAAATTGAAGGAGCTGTTTGATGCAGAGTATGATGAAGGAGAAAGCACTTACTTTGATGACCTTAAGGGAGAAATGCAGAAACAAGCACAGGTGAGAGACTCCTCCTGCGTGCCTCCTCCCAGGGCACACTGCCCCGGCTTGCTCTGTGCCTTTCCTGTGGCTCTCTGTCAAGGTGCTCTTGGCTATGCTTGCTCATGGTCTCCGTCAGAAACTCGCAGAGCAGCACCAGAGCCCACAGCACTAGGCCTGCAGTGCTGAGGAAGCAGAAGGGATTTCCGAGGGCCTCACACAAGCCTGGGCTTACATTTGATCACTGCCCCGATTTGAGCAAATAGGGCATTTGTGGCCCATGTGACTTGTGGACACCTAAGCGCTCCAGGGCAAGTTTCCTGGATTCACCTCAGCCAGAGTTCAGAGAGTTTCCGCAGAGATTCAGGGACGGGGTAGAGTGGCTCCTGCCTGGGGCTGAGCCAGCTATGTGAAGTGGTGGCCCCATTCTGGAGGAGACGGGCAGTGGCTGCAGATGAGGAGTTTGTAGAGGTTTCAGGGAATAGTTGGCTGGTTCCAGGGCAGAATGTGATGCCGGGGGCAGGGGAAGGAGCTACCTCATGGCAGGGCAGTTAGAATCCAGAGCAAGAGCGAGGGAGGAGAGAGACCCCTCCAGGCTACGCGCCCTCAGTGCCTCAGGTCCTCCACCAGGCATCACCTCCCAACACCACATTTAGCTGGAGGCTCATCCGTGGACTAATCCACTGCTGAGTAGCCCACCCCCATATCCCGTCACCTCCCCACAGCCCCCCAGTGAGCGCAGGAGGCTGTGGGTGCTCATCTTCCTGATGAGCACCGGTGAAGGAAGGTCACAGCTGAAGTTATGGGGGGCAGGGGAGTTGATGTGGAATAGGGAAAATGGAATTGCAATGAGGAAAGAAGGCGTGGCCCGGGGAAGCTGGTTGCTCAGAGTGCAGTGGGCTCCTTTCAGAGTTGTCTGCATTTATTGTGTCCTGAGCAAGAGAGAATACAGCACAGCTAACAGCTACAGACATAGCCACACATCTTTTTTTTTTGTTGCTGCTGCTGTTGTTGTTTTGTTTATTTGTCTTTTTAAGACAGGGTTTCACTATGCAGTTCAGGTTGGCCTTGAACTCACTTTATAGCCTAGGCAGGCCTTGAAGTTGCAGGGATCCTCCTGCCTCAGGCTTCCTGGTGCTGGAATTACAGGTGTGTGTCACCATGCCCAGCTACCCATGTTTTTTTGTTGTTGTTGTCATTTGCTTTTGTTTGTTTGTTTGTTTTTTTGGTACCAAGAATTGAACTCAGCACCTCTCATTTCCCAGGCAGGTGCTGTGCCACTGAGCTGTTTCCTTATCCTGTACCCACTGTTTTTGATGAGGATAAAACCTAAAGAATTCTGTCCATGGTTCCTTTAATAAGTTGCTTATTTTTAATTTTCATCTTCTGTTGATTAAAGATTGGGGTTTTATCGTTTCTTCCCCCTCTCATATGTAGCTTAACCAAGCAGAATTTGAAGATCAAGATGATGAAACTAGAGTTCAGTATGAAGGTTTTCGACCTGGGATGTATGTCCGAATTGAGATCGAAAACGTGCCCTGTGAATTTGTGATGAACTTTGACCCACACTACCCAATTATTCTAGGTGGCTTGGGCAACAGTGAGGGCAACGTGGGGTATGTGCAGGTGGGTGTCCTGCTGTGAAGGCCGCTTGGGGAATGGAACGGGAGGCGGGTGCCGTGGCTATGAGGGCAGCATGGGGCTTGTGCAGTAGGCGCACTGGGCGTGCAAGCAGTGTGGGGCAGGGGCCATGGCTGCCCAGTGTGTGCGACTGCCGGCTTGAGTGTGCACCCTGCTGTATTCAACACTTTTCCTCTCAGATGCGCCTGAAGAAGCATCGCTGGTATAAGAAAATCCTGAAGTCCCGAGATCCGATCATTTTTTCTGTTGGGTGGAGAAGGTTTCAAACCATCCCACTATATTACATTGAAGACCACAATGGACGACAGCGGCTTCTAAAATACACCCCACAGCACATGCACTGCGGAGCAGCCTTTTGGGGTAACATGGAGTTAAGATTTCACTAACACTCATTATTAGACCTTATGATTAAGTTTTGCTCTTTTGTCTCATAACTGCCAGTTCGTTGTGATATTTGTCTTCTTGGGTAAGAGGTTGGAGTATGTGTGTAACACAGAATCCAGACGTGCGGCTCACTCTAGCTTGTTTTCTGTGTTCTTTAAGGTCCTATCACTCCGCAGGGAACTGGGTTCTTGGCAATACAGTCCGTCAGTGGAGTAATGGTAAATATCTTGGCTATTTTAATTCATAAATTATATTTGAGAAGTTGGTCTTAAATCCGAGTCATATACATGAATCTTTAAGTTGGAAATTACTTATTTTTAGCATATAGTATATGGTAGGTTTGTTTGCTTTTGATTTTCCTGTGTCCTTTAGAAGGGCTTGGGAGTAGAAAAGAGCAGTGGAGAAGGATCGTAATGGCACAGGTTCTTGTGCTTCCAAGGAGTATTGCAGCAGTGCTCTCCATGGGCGGGCACTGTGCCTGTTCAGGGGGCTCGGGGCAGCCAGTTCACCAGGGGCCCCTCTCCTGGGGAGGCTGAGCCAGTGCGTGCCCTCCATGTGAGACTGGTCAGAGCAGGTTTCACAGAGAGAGGAAGAGGAGGTGAAAGGATCTACCCCAGAAGTCCAGAATTCAGCTTGTTACAAATTACAGCTGACTTTAGCTTTTCTTCTTCATTCCAAATTGACCCTTACTGTGAAGTCACTCTCGGGGGGCCCTGGCGCCGTCAGTGTCAGCTTAGCTGCCGGTGTTGCAGCTTTTGATGCTTTGCTGAAATACAGTTCCACATGTTCACGTGCCTTCTTGTTCTTTCTTAGCTGATTACAAGTAAAGCAAACTTTGGTAACTTTTTTTTTTTTTTTTTGGTGCCAGGGATCGAACTCATAACCTCGTGCCTGCCAGGCAGGCACTTGGGCCACTGAACTAAATTCTGAGCCCTATTTTTTTGAGACAGGGTCTCATTATGCAGTTTAGACTGGCCTTGAACTCACTTTGTAGCCCTGGCTTGTCTTGAACTCACAATGATCCTCCTGCCTCAGCCTCCAGGGTGCTGGGTGGTGTGCGCCACCACGCCTGGCAAACTTTGGTAATTTAGTGCTTCACAGCCAGTTGAAACTCCTGCTAGGTGTTTTGATTTTGGTTTGGGTTTGTTTGTTTTTGAGACAGGGTCTCACTGCATTTCAGGCTGGCCTTGAACTCACTATGTAGCTCAGGCTGGCCCTATCCTGCTGATATTTTATACTCAAATTTTGGGGGTTTCTTTCAGCCTGATTTCCGGATAGCTGCGACGGGAGTTGTCCTCGATCTGGATAAATCCATAAAAATTGTGAAGAAATTAAAGCTAACTGGTTTTCCTTTTAAAATTTTCAAGAATACTTCATTTATTAAGGTCTGTATATCTATTGACAAATTTACAAATGTTTATATTGTTAAAGGAAGACCAAAGTACAAGTTCAGATCCTTTATCTGAAATGTCTGGACTAGAAGTGTTTAAAGTTTTTCCAGATTTTGGAATACTTACATGCATATAATGAGATGACTTGCATATGATTCACATATACCTTACCCATGTGACCCGAAGGTCACTGTATACAGGGTCCTTAGTGGGCCTGCATTTTATCTGGGACTCGTACATCAAGTTGTCAGATTTCCCTCAAGTAGTATCATGTCTGTCTCAGAAAATTTCAGTTTTTAGAACATTTTGGATTTTCCTGATCTTCTAAAATACAGACATAATGTTTTTAGCATAGTATTTGCCTGTTTTCCTTTGGAATTTTGTAGTTGACTTCTTTGTGTTTGTGTGTGAAATGTGCTATAACTCTAAAAGTGAAGTTAAGAAGATACTTAGTGCCCAGGGCTCTTGTTACTTTTATGAGAACGTGTCTGAAAACTAATACCAAAAACTTGTGCCTCCTCCTCTGGGTTTATGTTCCTTCTCTTAGGTTTGTGTTAAGAAAGGAGGAGAATGATACATTTATGTAATGGTTAAACAGAAAATACAAAGTGGAGGGGGAAGAGAGGAAAGGGAAAGGAGATGAAAAAAGGAATTAAGCGGTGTTATGTACATGCACTAACTTCCCCCCAGGAGTGTAGAAGTGTACTACACACATATACTGTTAAGCTAAAAGAAAGGAAAAAGACAAAGCAGGCTGCAGGAAGCTTGAAAAGGTTTCAGAGAATGGGCGCAATAGTTCACAGTATTGGGAGAGGGTAGTTTGAGCAGTGTTTGTTGAAAGTTTCATTAGTAGAGATGTTTTCACTGGGGGTGTGGCCCACTGGTGGAGCATAGGAGGGTACCATCCCCAGCACCACAGGAGGAAAAAGAAATGTTCTTGTGATGGCAAGTAATGATACCGCCAGCATCTGTCTATCTCTTTTTACTTTAAATGGATGAACCTAAATGATACAGTGTGAGCTTCAAGCCAGCCTGCAGGGTGCCAGTGACAGGTGTCCAGTAAAAGCATCCTGTGAATACATCTCTGCTCTTTCTTCTGCCAAGGTACCAGTGATGAGCCTGTTAATGAGCCCACAGCGGTCTGGACTGATGTTACTTTGGAAAAGTAAAATAGAGCTGTGTACTTCTTGACACAGTAATGTCACTTATACCAGTGATGAACTAAGGGGTGAAATACATGATTTTATGTGTATGTGTTTTCCTGTTCATTTTTCTGTAGGGAATGTTTAATTCTGCCTTGGAAGTGGCCAAATTTGAAGGTGCTGTTATTCGGACTGTCAGTGGAATTAGGGGACAAATCAAGAAAGCACTGCGGGCTCCCGAGGGGGCTTTCCGGGCCAGCTTCGAGGACAAGTTGCTGATGAGTGGTAAGCACGCCATGGGTGTTCACAGCCCCGTGCTGCCTTTCACTGCTGATTTCTAGCCTGTGTCAATTAGAAGTTGGAGTTTAGGTCTTAGAAAGAATCTGTACCAACTCGCCTGGTGAGAACTTCTTGCGCCACTACCAGTTAACAGGGCCTGCAGCTTCCTGCTCCACACCCTATGGAAGCTGTGTTATGCACAAGAATAGAGAACTTGGTGAGGTAGAAAAGTCGGGGTGAGTGTGCAAATTGTGTGTGTGTGTGTGTGTGTGCCACACAGAGACAGGTGGGTATGAATCTTGTTTTGAAATGTTAAATTTCCTCTTTCCAGATATCGTCTTCATGCGAACGTGGTACCCTGTGTCCATCCCAGCCTTTTATAACCCAGTTACATCTCTGTTGAAACCAGTGGGTGAGAAAGACACCTGGTCAGGAATGCGGACCACAGGTCAGCTCAGACTCGCCCATGGGATCAAGCTGAAGGCCAGCAAGGATTCTCTGTATAAGGTATAGGACGTGTGTGTGCGGGTGTGTCAGGAGACACAGCACAGGTGTGCTCTAGGCAGTCACATGGGTGTTTTTATGTGCAATGTCCTGTGTGCTTTGAATTTTCAAGTATAATATTAAATTTGAATAAATCCATGGAATATTTTGGAAAGGAAGGTGGGAAAACGATAGTAATTTTCTCTGGATTAGAATAAAATTTAAACTGTGTACATTTGAGGTTTACAACATGATGTTTTGGGATATACTAGATAGATAGATCGATTGATCAGTTGATAGATATTTACCATAGTAAAGTGAATGAACATACCTACCATCTCACATAACTTTGTTTTGTGTGACAGAGCAGTTAAAGTTCTGATTTAACAAAGCTTCCAAATACATAACATTTTTGGCTGTAGTTCTCATGTGATATGTTAGATTTGTATGTATGTCCACCCTACATGTCTGCTACTATGTATTTTTGAGCCTGCATCTCCTCATTTCCAGTCGCCATTTTATGTCTTTGGAGAAATTTGTGTTCAGGCCCTCTGCTCATGTTTCAATCTGGCTGTTTTTCTGCTGTTGCCTCGTAAGAAGAGTTTTGTGACGTTTGTTTATTAACCCCTTACACATACAAGGTTTACAAGTATTTTTTTTCCCAGTCAGTAGGTTGCCCTTTCATTTTGTGGTTTCTTTTGCTGTGCAGAAACTTCTGAGTGTAATGTAGTCCCATTGTTTAGTTATGCTTTCCTATCCTAGCCTTTGAGATAATATCCAAAAAAATCATTATCTCTAGGTATAGTGGTTCACACCTGTAATCCCAGCACTAAGGAGGCTGAGGCAGGAGGATCTCCATAAGTTCAAGGCCAGTGTGGGCTACATAGTGAGACCCTGCCTGAAAACAGCACCCCACCCTAAGAAAAAGGGTATTTTCAGGGTATCCGTCTGCCATTTTGGTAGAAAGTCTCCCATATAAGACAGTTTACTGTAAAATTTTGGATCATGTTTCCTGAGTTTTTAGTGAAATACGTATGCCCATTATCAAACTGTGAGGCTTTTTTTAGAAGATTTCTCCGAATTTTTAAATTTTAAAGTAATTTGGGTTCCTGAGCAAAGGATATTGACTTGTACTGATATATTTACTTGTTTATGTGTGGTGAGACAGGATCTGTGTTGTCTAAGTGGATCTCGAACTCCTGCGCTCGGGTGATCTTGCCTCAACCCCCTAAGTAGCTGGGAGGTGGAAGTGTGCCAGGCTCCTAGTTTTTTTTGTTGACCTTTGGTTTGCCTTAGGCAAAACTTTCAACTTCCTGCTAATATTTCTGAGGCGATTTAAAAATGAACTTATGTTACTTTGAAAATTCTATATAGTTTGCCTTCCTGTGCTGCTTAACTTTCATCTGTCTCCCAGCCTTCTAGAAGAAACACAGAATTTTAAACTTCTAAATTAGAGGCAGGAATAGGGACACTTTGGCTGCTGAGGAAGAGCTGTTCTTCATCTGGAGGGGTTTAAATGAGAGGTTAGGCTGGGTCATTCACGTTAGGCTGGAGAAGCACTGGCTCAGTGCCTCAGAGGCGGACCTGAGTGTCCCGTGAGACGCAGCCTGACAGTGTCCTCCATGGCCGTGGCTGTGGGAGCGCTTGTGAAGAACGGTAAGCTCTGCAGCCCCTGAGCTGGGTGTGGGATGTGGCCGTCCTTGGAGGCAGCCATCCTGCGTGGGGCACGAGTGCTGACTTCCGGCAGGCGGAAAAGTCAACCCATGGAGAAGAGTTTATGCCAAAGTTTTATATAGACTTGGCTTATTGTTTACATACGTCATAGTTTTTGTTTTATTTTCCTTTTCAGCCAATCCTGAGGCAAAAGAAACATTTTAATAAACTACACATTCCCAAAGCCTTGCAGAAGGCTCTGCCATTTAAGAACAAGCCCAAGCTCCAAGCAAAGGCCGGCCAGGTGCCCAGGGACAGGTGGCGGCCAGCTGTCGTCCGTGAGCCTCACGAGAGGAAGGTACTGTGAGCCACGGCTTGTTGCCTTGCATTTGGACATGAAAGTTGTGCTCTCAGTAGCGCAGTCTGGCATTTCCACTGTGCACCCAGCCTTCAGCAGGGGCACAGGGGCCCTGGGTCCTCTGCGTATGGGTTTGAGTCCGGAGAGGGGGCGGTGGTGTGCACCCCTCTGTTTTAGCTGGTGGGTGAAGCATCCACAGAGTGACAAACAGGTGGGTTTTTGGTAGCGGTAAAATGCGCTCACACACAGCTCTGTGCAAGTTGTCCTTTTCCTGGTTCAGGATGCCACTTCACCTGGTTACCCTCTCCTTGGGTTGTGGACTGAATCTAGTTTTGATGCTGTCGGCCAGGTGTTTAGGCCCGGGAAATGTAGGTCACATGCCTGCCACAGCTGAATGAGTGATGCTTCCCGGGCTTTATCCTTGCAGATCCTGGCACTTCTGGATGCTTTGAGCACAGTGAACAGCCAGAAGGTAAAGAAGGCCAAGGAGCAGCGGCGTCTGCACAATAAAGAGCATGCCAGGGCGAAGCAGAAGGAGGAGGAAGAGAAGCTGAAGCGGCAGAAGGACCTCAGGAAGAAGCTTTTCCGAATCCAGGGCCAGAGGGAGAGGAGGAATCAGAAGTCCAGTCTGAAGGGGGCTGGGAGCAGTTGAAAGAGCCTGTGGGATGGAGAGGCTGGCTTTGGCTCCACAGAGATGGACGGGTTGGAGTCTCACAGTGCTTGTTAATAAGGCAGGGGCCTGGAGCCCACGAGAGACCTGCCGGATACATAGCCCTGTCTGTGCCTTCAAGAGGAGAAATGGGAGGACTGCGGGTAGGACTGTCGCTCACTCTCTGCGTCCAGCAATGTGGGAATTTGAAGCAGTGTAACTTATATGTATTGTTTTACTTTTTTCTGCCTGTCTCAGTTGAATCATTTTGTGCTGTAAAACTACCATTAAAATATTTTCCAGTTAATTTTTGCTTAGTGGTTTTCATTAGACATGAATGCCTGATAGTTGCTTAGGAGTAATCGTTTGCCATGCTGTCTTCATGTAGTCTTCCAAGAGGGGAAAAAAATACCAACTTGAACTCTTGGCTTTAGTGTAAAATCCTAGAAAAGGCTGTGTGTTTGTTTTTATTTGGTTTATGTCTGTTGTAGTCTTTGATCACTGACCCTGATGGCAATACTACATCATATTCATATAGTTTGTATATTAGTTTCATAGCTAGGTGACAGTAAATACTTTTCTAAAGCTTTAGACAAAGGATTGCTATGTATACCTATAGCAGACTGTGGAAATAGAATACACTAATGAAGTTCATGCATTACATCCACCTAGCCGTATTGCTTTTCTTACTTGAACTTACTGATGGGCTCATATGTGTCCATACTCTTAGGTCTGATGTGTAATTATGTGATCATATATTGGTATAGCACATGACCTGTATATGCTGTACGCATTGTGTGGTCGTATTTTGGCATAACCATCAGGGACCTGATCCTATGCGATATTAGTGCAGTCATACACTGTACACTTTTTCTGGTTTCCCCGAAAGGTACCATTATATAAATAATAGGATGTTCACATTGGTACAATCTGCTGATTTTTTTTCAGATTTCCTCCAACTTTACGTGTGTGTGTGTGTGTGTGTGTGTGTGTGTGTGTAAAAATGTGGAACACTCCAAATTTGTGCATTGTCTACACAAACTAGTTTGTTTGGATCCAATTTTAGTATGTGTGCTGCTAATGTAAGTACCATGTTGCCTCATAAAGCATCACATGGGCCAAAGAAAGTTCACCCAGGGCCCCCGGGCAGGATCATGAGCAACCAGCCTCATCTAAGAGATTTATAAACACTTGGCACTGTCAGTGAGCAAGTGCTTGCTCAGAAGGGAGGGTGTGAGCGTTCCACCAGGGCTGAGCCTGCCTGGAAGCAGCAGTTGGAACGTGCCCAGACCCTTCTGAAGGTTCTGGGTTCACATCGCCCCACTCCTAGGAACAGAAGGAATCTTAATGTGTAATATTCTAAATGGATCTGGGGCTGATGCATAAATCCACAAAACAATTTAATCACTAGTCCAATTATTTAAATAAAAGATGACCAAAAATTACATTTTTTCTGTTAATTTTCATAAGATGATATAACTAGAAATATAAATACAAAATTTTATCAAATGTATTTAATACAAGAATCGATCGGTTGACATGGCAGCTGCCTGAGCACGCCTGGGATAGTCAGTCCTTAAATACACTGCCCAAGTGACGCTCAGGGTGAATTGATAAGTGGTTAGAACTAATTTCTGTGGTGTTACCTGACGTAAATGATACATAAAATTAACTAAACTATACAAAGCATTCCAAGCCATACCGTATGTGGCAGGTAAGTAGCTTATGAAGTCTCCAAGAATAGATGAAACCTAGTTTTAAAAGTATCTTAGACGTATATTTGTTTAAAGTGTAAGCATTTCAAGTAACACAGTGTATGTTATTATCTCATTAGCCTGAAGAGTGAATGGAATCCTTCAGCAGTGGAGAAAGAAAATGTTTAGGCATAGTTGTGCGTAATTTTCATTTCTAAAGATTGTGTATGCATGTGTACTGTCTGCTAATAGTATTGAAATAATATTGGACAATATCTTGGCTTATCATATTTGGAGAGCAAATTAAAAAAAAAGTCAGGAAATCTCTCCTGCCTGAAAGTAACCAAAAATGGTTATTTTCCATGTAGAACTCTTACAGCTTAGGTCCCAGCTGATTTGGTCAGTAAAATAATGCTTGTGCATAGCCTTCATAACTAAAGTTTGGATCCACGAGGGAGACCGGCCTGGGAGAGTTTGGGAATTACTTGTAATGCTGTAGTCATTCGATACTGTCAGGAAGTGTTTTATAGAAGCAATCCCACCAGAATATGAATTCCGTTAAAGCAGAAACTGGGTTGTTTACCTCCTTGCACTTAGAGGAGAGCCACTGAGTATAAAATAAGTGCTTGATACTCGCTTGGCGTGGATGAAGGGTGGGGAGGTACGCAGACTGCTGAAGCATGCTGTGTGGGGTGTGTAGTTGCCTTCAAAAATATGTTAATTTTTATAGAAACATTTCTTAATTGCATTAGATTTTACAAATTGTAAAACTTTGTTTTCATTCTGTGATGATACTGTGCCTCTGACACAGATGAGGAAATGCAGATGTCACACATTTTCATACCTTTTGTTGTTTTTGCTGTGACTGGGAGCCATAGGTTGGGGCTATGTTGCACTAATCCTGACCTGTACTGTCCGTCATTCTGTGTCATTAAAGTATGGTGGGTCTGTTTGGATAGCTTTGACTTCCTATTGGCGTACATGCGAAATCGTTTCTTTTCTTCTTTTCATCACATGAACTTGCTTTATTTGAAATTGCTGTATTACTGTTTGGTGACATGCTATCGTTTTCAGGAATGATGATGAAGTCTCAGCTCTGTGGGGCTTCAGGGCTCACCTCTGGCGGGAGCCATCTGCTTAGCGGCCCCTACTGCTGACTCTTCTGGTGTTTCACCAGATGGAGACGTTCAAAACCATTAACTCCAGATCTGCCTTAAAAGTACGTTGAATCTTATTTGTTTCTAGTTCTACCTAGTTTAGTTTGCTCTTTTAAAGTCTTATATGAGCCGGGCGTGGTGGCGCACGCCTTTAATCCCAGCACTCGGGAAGCTGAAGTAGGAGGAGCGTTGTGAGGTGGAGGCCGGCTTGGGCTACAAAGCGCAAGCGCAAGGCCAGCTTGCGCTACATAGCGCGACCCTGCCTCAAAAAACTAGGGCTGGGAGTTCGGCTCAGTGGCTTCAGCGCCTGCCCTGGTAGGTGCGAGGTTGTGAGTTCAATACCTGGTTCCACGTAAATAAATGAAGTCTTGTATGCTTTTGAAATCAAACTAATGAGACAAAAGCCTGAACTGCTGGACTTTAAATTCTAAATATAATAGTGCTGAGCATTTTCTATATTGTGCTGGCATATTATGACTGAAAACTTGGTAACGTCTGCTGGGTGGGTTTTTGTTTTTGTTTTTGTTTTCTGAGATAGTCTCACTATGTAGTTCAGGCTCGATCCTCCTGTCTCAGCCTCCCAACTGCTGGGATTACAGGTTTGCGCTACTATCCCCAGCTTTATGTGGGGTTTTGGAGTAATATTTTAACTTTTTAAAAGCCAAATTAGGGCACTCTAAATTAAGGTTTTCACTTGTGTATAGTGAGGGAAAAACGTTTTACATATTTAGGCCAGGTAGGCAGTAACAGTTTTTGAGATCAGGGTTTTTTTTAAAATTACGTTTATTGGTATATTTTGGGTATGCATAGCATTCATAGGAATTAATACCTGTACATGACACAACTAGATTTTTTGTTCCCATTCCCCTACCCTCCCTTCAACTCCCTTTCCATCCTTATTTACAAAGTTTTGTTTTGATTTTTTCCTTCCTTTATCATCAGTTTTTTTCTTTTACCTTCCTTCCTTTCTCCCTCCCCCATCCCTAGCTCCCCTTCCCATTTGAACATTTTCTTCCGATTTCACAATATCTGTTACACATTTCAGTCCTTGTTTGTACTTTAGGTTTCTCACAGCAGAGAAGTAATGAAGTATTTATACTTGTGTGTCTGGTTTGTTTCACTGAAGACTTATGTCTTCAAGGTGCATCCATTTAGCTAGAAATGTCTCAAGCTTATCCTTGATGGCAGAGTACTATTCCATTATATAAAAAAAACACACATCTTTATCCATTCATCAGCTGATGGGCACTTGGGCTGTCTCTTAGTTACTTTTTTTTCATTGCTGAGACAAAATACTTGATGCCCAAAATGAAGAAAGGAAAGGTTTATTTAGCTCATAGTTTGTGGAGGTTTCAGTCCATAATCAGCTGGCTACAAGACAGTGTGGTGTGGCTGAGGGGCAACATGGCAGCTGCAGCAGTTACCAGAAGTGACAAAGGGCAAAAGGGCAAAGCTCATCTCCGTCCCTCCGTTATACTGTATGTCAGCTACCCACCCCTGAGTGGGTGCAGCACTTACACCACCAGTTCCAGCCCTAGACAGCAAATCACAAATGCTAGACTCAGCCACCTTTGAAAGGCCTGTCCCCTATGACTGCATGAGGCTTTGGGGGGACATTTAAACACAAACCATAACAGGCTATTTCCAATATTTAGCTATTACAAACTGTGCTGCTATAAATATGGGTATGCATATTTTGCTGCAGTATGCTGCCTTTAATGTTTTCTGGAAGATTTCAAGAAGAGGAATAGCTGGGTCAGATGGGACCTCTAGTCCTAGTTTTTTGAGGAATCTCCACCCTGATTTCCACAGTGGTTGCACCAACCTACACTCCCACCAACAGTGGAGAAGAGTTCCTTTTTTCCCACATCCCTGCCAGCATTTGTTACTAGTTGATTTTCTTTGGCACTGGGCTATAGTATTTTTTATGACCCTTAGGCAATCTCGGTCTTAGTATACCAGGAGGAACAACTGGTTAGAACAATTATGTTACTTTATTAAAGTGATAGATTTAACAATAGCATCAAACACAGCCTAGAAAATGACAAACTGAGGTAACTATTAATTTGCCACCTTTAACCAAATGAACAATTTGTGGTTATATAACAAAATCTAAAACCAGAAAATTGTATGTAGTAAATAAGCCCTCAATATGGCAATTTTACCCTCAGGGGAGAAAACTTAGAGGGGGTTTGGGGAAAACATTAAAGAAACAAGAAAAGGAAGAGACTAGAAATAAGGCTGAAGGACAAAGAAGGATCACACAAACTTGGGAAACTGGTGCAGAGGATAGGAAGGAACAAGTGAAGGAAGAAAAAATAACAACAGAACAACAACAACAACAGCAACCTAGAAACCATGTTCACATTCATATAAAAACAACAATGAAGAAAATATTTAAAAAAAACGAAAAAAGTTTTAAAAATATAATGTCCACTTCAAAGTGTGTCTTTGCTGCCACTGGTGGACAACATGGGCAGACAGAGTCCTGATATACATTAATCAATCTTGGCAAGCCAGTATCAGCCCCGTGGTGGGTTACAGGATGATCCCAGCGAGTCTGCATCCCTGTTTCCACAGAAGTTCAGGCTGGCCTCAGGCTGTGAGGTTGAAACCAGACCCACCCAGCCTGCTGCAGTCCTGATGCCCAATGTGGGCTTCAACTGGGCTGGGAACCACCAGGTGGGGCTAGCACCTGCTCCAAGTCCCAAGGTCAGTTGGCTGTTCTCCCAGATGGCCCCCAGCCAATCGGCCTCTTGGGAGATCTGCACAGGACAACTCACCAGCCACTGCAGTCCACTGCATCCACCACAGTCCACTGCATCCACTGCTCTGCTCTGCTGGTGTGCTTCTCCATGGAGGTGTCTGGGGTCACCAGCAGTCACTGTGCATCTGCACTTTCAAGCCACTCTCCCATGCAGTGAGTCAAGGCTCAGGAAGAAAGCACTGTATGCCTCCTCCTTCTTCACTGAAGTTTCTCTCTTCACTTTCCTTGTGGGCTTCAATTTTTTTTTTGGTGGACTTCAATTCTTGCTTCAGATCTTTCCTGGGTCCCAAGGATCTACTTCCTTCCTCGTGTTGCTATAAAACAATGTTTGGACACCAAATAGTGGAGAGCGTCTTTCTCTGCTGCTCACCGCTCCACCCTTTTTTTTCTTTCAATTTTTAGAAATAATAATAGGGAGTCAGATATGATCATGCAGGATTGCCGTGAAGTTGAAGTCAGCCTGAACTACAGAGCATGACCTTGTCTCAGTAAAACAAACAAACAAAGTATAAGACACTGTTTTGGCCAGTTTTCCCATCACTGGGGACACAACACCCTACACCAGTAAACATGGCACACATGCTGCAGCACGCACACAGATCCCTCTCCGTCAGCACATGAGCAAAATTGCCCAGCATCACCTAGCAGCTGAGCATGAGATGATGGCACCCACAGGGTGCATGTTTGGGAAGGATGATATCACAAGCTGCAACTTATTAGCATGACTTGTTCAAGCTTTTGCATAGCACTCAGTCTCTAAAAGTTTTGCAATCACTGCTCTACACCCATGACTTAGAGGTTTAATTTGGTTCATGGTTTCAGAGGTTCCAGTCCATCGCTGGCTGGCTCCAAGACAAGAACATCATGATGGAAAGGTGTGTTAGAGTAGAGCTGCTTAGTTCATGGTAGCTGAGAAGCAGAGCAGGGAACAGGATCAAAGGGGAAAGGACTAGGAATCACATAGACTCCCCAAGGCCATGCCCTATGACACCTAGAAGTATGCTTTATTAATCCCCTAGGTGTCTTATTCCAGTCAAGTTGACAGTCATGATTAATAGTCAATACCCCTTAGCAACTTGACACCCAAACACTTAAACTACACTTAATGTACAAATGAGGACAATAGTAAGTTTATAATTCTACCTAACATGATCAACTATTTTTGTGTACATCCAGAAACACACTATCCCTTTGCCAAAGTCTCAGCAGTTCCACTCTTGCTCAAATATCAAAGTCACTATCTGAGACTCAAGCAAACTCTTAGCTGTGAACCCCCTGTATAAATAAAAGAGGAATTATATAGTCCCAAAGTACAATGGTATGAGGTGGATTCCCAACTGAAAAGGGAGGAATAAGAGGATAGAAAAGAATCAGATCAAAGCAAGACCAAAACCCAGCAGGGCAGACATTAAGTTCTGTAGCTCCATGTTGCACCTCCAGGGCACATGGTGGTGAGATGTGAGTTCCAGGGAGCTTGGATGTCCACCCTTATGGCCTTGCTGCTTGTAGCCCACACGGCCTCTTGGGCAGGCTCTGGTCACTGCCTTCAACTTTCCCAAGCAGGACTTCCACATTCCTGGCATCTCCAGCTTTCTGAGGTTTCCATCTTTGGCATCATTCCCAGAGCTACACGAACTGCCCTCTTAGGAGTACCTTGCCTGGCTACTCAGGCCTTCCTTTGAAATCTGTGTGGAACCCTTCATGGCCCCACAATGTACTCATTCTGCATGCCTGAAAAACTTGCATTATGTGAATGGTGCCAAGGATGGCTGCCAGCTGGAGCAGTAGCCATCTTGGACCATGGGAGTTGTGGTCTCTGAGTGCCTGAACAGCTGAGCGTGGTGAAATGAATTGGTGGCCAGTCTTAGGATGGAGACACAGGACTATTTAAATGAAAAGTTTACATTCGCACCCTTGAGCCTGTGATAGGTGTGGTCTTGCTGATTTCTGAGTTTTGCTAAAGGCATTTTTCTTCATTTCCTGCATAAAGTTCTTAGTTTATTTATTTATATTTTTTGTAAAAATAAAAATACAGAGCCTCATGCATGCCAGGTTTCTTTTTAATGGGGCTAATCTCTTCAACCACACTTACTTCACCTGTGACTGGACATGTGTTTCCTTTTGGGCCAAACTTTAAGTTTTTTAAGTCTTTCTGCTCAGCTTGTTGCCCCAGTTCTTACTATAAATAGGGCAAAAAGCAGCCAGCACTACCCACACCACAGCCTGGATTTTGGGCTTGAAATTTCTTTCACCAGATCAATTAGTCCAGTATCCATGCATAACCTCTCAGTTTCAGGATATGGGCAAAATGTAGACAGATTGCTCAGTGTAACACGCATGACTTCTAGTTCAATTACCAATAGAATCCCCATCTGAAAACACCTGACCCTGGCCTTTGCTGTCCATCTTTAGAACTCCAATCAGAATCATCCATTAATCTCTGCTTCTCTGGGGCTTCTCTAGTCCACACCTCCAAACCTTTCCAAACTCTAATCAGAATCTTTCCAAACTACAATCAGAATCACCCATCAGTCTCTGCTTTTCTAGGGCTTCTGCAAATCTAGAATTTCTCTAGCCCACATCTCTAAACCTTTCTAAACTACTGTAAACTAGTTTCAAAGGCTTCTAAACCACACAATATAGTCACAGCAACAGCCCTACTGCTCTGGTACCAGTTTTCTGTATTGGTTTTCCTGTCGTCTGAACCAAATACCTGACGCCCACAACTTAAAGGAGGAGGGGTTTATTTGGCTCATGGTTTTAGAGAGTTTAGTCAATGATTATCTGACTGAAAAGTAGGAATATGGCAAAGGGCTTGGTGGGGCAAGGTTGCTCACTTCAGTGTGGTCCAAAAGTAGAGCAGGGAACAGCACCAGAGAGGAAAGGGCCAGAGTCCATACATGGCACCCAAGGTCAGGCCTCCATAACCCACCAAGACACACTTGGAACTGTGCTTGACTATTCTAGGCACCTTAATCCAGTCAAGTTGATCATCATGATTAATGGTCATAAATATGAAACATAAGACTTAGCATTTTAACCATTTTAATTGTACAGTTTAGTGGCACTAATTATATTCACAATGCCTTGCAGTCCTCTCCAGGGCTTCTTATCATCTCAAACTGAACCTCAGAATCCACTAAACACTAACTCATTTCTTGTCCAAGCCTGTTGACCACCATTCTGTTTTCTGTCCTTGTGAATGTGAGACTACTGTAGATACTTGATAAAAAGTAGAGTCAAGCAATTTGTCTTTTTTTGTCTTATTTGTTTCACTTAGCACCAGGTCTTCCAAGTTCATCCATGTCCTGAGTATGTAATAGTCCACTGTACCACATTTTGTTTATCAAGAGACTTTTGGGCTCTCATGAATAAGATTCCTATGAATATTTATGTAAAAATACCATCTGAGTTCACGTCTTTTATTCTTTGTACATATACCCAGAAGTGAAATTGCTGGATCAAATATAATTCTATATTTAACTTTTTAAGAAACAGACATACTGCTTCCACAGCAGCAACACCATCTAACATTCACAAGGTTCCTATCTGGACACCGTTTTCAATAGGCAATTCGAGTAGTATGAAGTATCTCACTGTGATTTGCCTGTGACTAGTGATGCTGAGCAATTTTTCATGTGTATTTTGGTCATCTGTGTGTCTTCTCTGGAGAAACGTCTAGTCACATCCTCGGCCCATCTTGAACTCAGGTTGGTTTTTGTTGTCACCTTTAGAGTGTGAAGGTTTTAAGTCACGTAACCACCATGGCAGTGAAGGTGCAACAGGGTCGATTCACATAGAAGCTCCCTTGTGCTGTGGTCCAAGTTTCCCCCAACTACTGACAGCAGACTGATGCATTCCTCATCATTTTAGCTTTGACACTTCGAGAGTGTGATGTGAGCGGAAACATGCAGCGTGCAATCTTTTGTAACTGGCTACTTTCACTAAGTGTAATGCGTGGAGGTCACTCCAGTTCTGCCTGTCAACCGTGTTCCTTTTGACTACGGAATGGCGTTCAGCTCTACAGAGAAATCACAGTTGATTACCCCTGCAGCAATGTGAGGACACTGCGGTTGTTCAAGACTGGTGATTATGAATATATCACTGTAAACGGTTTTGTAGACCTTTTCATGTGACATAATTTTTTGTTGCTCCAGGGTAAAACTCAAGAGTAAGGAGGCTGGGCTACATGGCTTAATAGAACTGTCAAACTGTTTTCAGAGTGGCTGTGTCATTTTGCACTCACATCAGCAATGGATGAGAGTTTTGGGTGTCTCTTCACCAACACCAACATCATTGTGGTATTTGATTGTGGTTTTAATTTGCATGTTATAGTGACTAATAAGGTTGAGCATC
>RJWM01035795.1:0-18637 GCA_004363535.1 Dasyprocta punctata | reverse complement strand
GGCAAGCGTAAGGTCCTGAGTTCAATTCTCCATGCCAAAATAAATGAATAAATAAATAAAATAAGTTACGTGGAATGTGCATATGTGCACACACACACACTTGGAAAGGATTTTCGGGTGTACACACTGGGTCGCAGTGCAAAATAGATTGATTCCTATGGGTGTAGTCCAAAAAGTTTGAAATTTGAAATTTTAGGTTCGGAAATGCCGCACTGTGCATGAGCCAGCGTCCACCATGCTGCAGACAGGTTGGCCCCGGCTGCGGGCTGTCACCGGAAACTTGGAGAGGTGCTGGGGTATCTGGGGGACCTGGCCACCCCCGGAAACTGTTTTTGAACCCTGCAGCTGCAGAGCCTGGGTGAGGTGGATGCAGAGCAGCCAGCACAGGAAACGGAGCAGGTGGTGCCAAGGCCGGGGGGCAGGACTTGATCAAGGTCATTAGCTGAGGAGCTGGTAGGCTTGGGGACTCCTGGCTCCCAGTTCTTCCATAGCCTGCCACCCCCACCTTAGCTGGGGTGCAGGTGTCAACGCCCTAGTGCTTTCTCCCCCTGAGGACTTTGGCCCAGTGATGTCACAAGCTGGTTGCTATGGAGACGTCAGGTAAGAAACCAGCCCAGAGTGAAATCACAGGCTGCTCTTAGGCCAGCTGGGACCAGGCTGCGTCACTGCCAAGAGCCACTGGAAAAACAGTTTCATGTAGGGTGGGGGCTGGGGACAGCCAGAGGGGACCACTAGCCCCTGCCTTCCTTGCTATCTCCCATTTCCCAGGGGAACTGGGGGTGGGGGACGACACCTCCTTTCTGTCCAAGGCCACACCTTACTCCCCTGACCTCAAGGTCTGGGCCCCTTTTTGGGTTGTTCCCTTCCCCCTTTGCCCTGGCCTCAAGAGTGACAGGTTTCTGGTTGCCACAGCAACAGGAGGGGCCATCTCTATCGTTCAAAGAGAGAGCTGTCACCCAGACACCCTGCCCATCCCTCTGCCTTCAGTCAGAACTTCCGTCCACTTAGGGATGTTTCCTGCCTTCGCCCCCAGCGCCCCGTCACACTTACAGCCGAACCGTCCGGACAGTTCCGCCTGCCTTCCAACCCAAGCCCCTCTCGCTGCCAAGCTCGCACCCCGACCTCCCTGCCTGTTCCCTTGTGCCCCTCATCCGCTTCAGAACCACCCAGCACCTGTCGCTGTCCTTCAGGGCTCAGTGTCCCAGCACATTAGTCACTGTGGCTGCCACCTGTCCCTAGAGTGTCCCCCAGGAGGGCAGGGAGGGCCCCGCTTAGCCCTGCTCTTCCCCAGAGGCCCTGTGCGGGCCGGGCTGACCTCCTGTAGAAACTGTGCAGTAACCGAGCAGCAACCTGGGCGCCTCCCCACTCCCGCAGTGCCCCTCTCCAGCCAGCCCCGCCTCCTGCTCTACGCCTCGGCAGCCGCAGCCAGGTGCCCAGGTGGCATCTCCAGCCCCCGCTGCCCAGCTGTGGCAGCCACACTCTGTCGTGGGCCCTGGGGCTCCCCTGTGCCTGGCCCCAGGACCCAGTCCCCACACTTTCCTGCAGGGCCCTGGGTGTGGTCACGTGGTTGGGCCCCAGGGGCTTCTGCTTCTCCCCATAAGATGAGAATCACAGAGCGGGAGGAGGCGCATACTTCACAGTGGTTGCTTTGCCCCTGCCTCAGTTTCTCTTTCTGGGTAAGGGGACAGATCCTGGCCAGCCGCTCCTCTGGTCCTGTCCTCCCTCAGAGGGAGGCCATCCAGGGTGAGCCCTTGGCCTCCGCCTGGTGAGTCACTGCCTGGGAGCAGGCCACGGAGCTTTGCATTGATTGTGTCCCCAGCGGATGGAGTGTCCTCCTCTCCCCAGGACATCTGTTTACAAGTCACCTGGGCCGGGAAGATAGCTTCATCCTTGGGTTGTAGCTCAGAGCTGCCCAAGGAAATCCCTTTCTTTCCACCCACAACAAAGGACTTAACACCCCAGCTCCTTCCGTGTCCTCTGCCAGCCTGCGGTCAGCCTCTCTGCACAGCTGCTCCAGCCTTGCCTCCTCCAGGCAGCCTGCCCAGATTGGCTTCTGCTGGGTCAGGTGACTCCTTCACCAGTAGCCCAGGCTGGCTTTCAGTGTTTCGCTGCTACTGTTTAGGAAACAGCTGCTGTGTGTTGGGTACTGTCCCTTCCTTTCCACATATTGTCTTTCTCTGAACCCTTCAAACAGCCCTGCAGAGTAGACACTTTCAAGTCCACTTTAGAGGTAGGGAAACTGAGGTTCAAAGAGGTTAAATGACTTATGCAGGGTCACAGCACTCCTTTTAGCTAGTAAGCGCCAAAGGGGTTCAAACCTAGGCCAAGTCCAGCTGGGCATGTTGGTGCACAACTGTAATCCGAGCTACTCAGTAGGCTGAGGCAGGAGGACCACCAATTCAAGGTTAGCCTAGGCAACTTAGCAAGATCCTATCTCAAAATAAAAAAAAAAAACTGGGATGTAACTCAGTGCAAAGGCCCTGGGGAATTCAATCCCCAGTACCACAAAAGGGATGAAGTGGGGTTGGGGTGTAACTCAGCGGCAAAGCACTTGCCTAGCATGTGTAAGGCCCTGGGTTCAATTCCCAATGCTGCCAAAATGCAGCTCTAGGGTCACACGGACCTGGATTTGAGGAAAGGCCTGCGTCTCTCGGCCCCGGCCCCTCCCAGGTTGAAGGAGAACTAACTGGGTCAGGGGAGCGAAGGCTCAGCCTGGCTCAGCATAAGCACCCAACAAATGGTAGCTTAAAAATAGATAACGAACACAAAACAGCTCCCGGAAACAGCATTTGTTGCTTTAATCTAGTCCCTGTCACTTTCCCGCTGTCCTCAGATCCGGAGTAAGCGAACACCTGCCCTGGCTTCCTCTCGGTGAGGCAGGACAGCGCCCCTTTCAGCAAGAAGCTCTAGATCAGCTGTATGCACGGAAAGCAAATCACACAAATTACCCACAGGCGGAAGTGCCGGTGCTTACGTCGGCTATGTGGTAGGCACAGATTACACTGCGAGCACTTCGCAGGAACGAAGCCATTGGATCCCCCGGCAAGCCAAAGACACTGTCACATTCCCATTTCAGGGCCAAGGACATGGATGGGGAAGGGACATCGAGGTCACTGAGGTGTACACACAAGGCCGAGCAAGTCGCCGAGGTCACGGCTGGTGAACAGTGGGGTGGAGATTTGAACCTCGGCTGACCAGGGTGTAGCCTGAACCTGGGGTGCAGGTGGTACAGGCTCCAGGCTCAGGGTGGGCATCAATACGGAGCTCATGATTCTGGCCCCGGCACTGCCTGGGCACATGGGGCTGTTATTAATGGCACAGGTATGAAGACCAGGTAGTGGCTCAGGAGCCCACAGAATCCCACAGCTGCAGGGAGCAGGGCAGGTGCAGGACAACCACACACCCCAGGGTGGGTCCGTGCACAGGGTTCAAGCCCTGGCTCTGCTGTGTCCTAGCTATGAGGCCCTGCACAAGTCACTCAACTGTCTCCTGCCTCGGTCCTAGTAATGCAAGGACTATGGTGGTATAGAGCCAAAGCCAGCTTTTTTGTGCCAAAAACTTTCAGACTATACCTGGTAAGCTGTAAGCACCTGGACCATGTCAGTGACAGCCCAAGGGTAGGTGGCCTCCATCCAACTTGCCCTGCTGCATATTAAGGCTACAAGTGGCCCCATATACTCAGGATGCTCAGCTGCACCGGGGATGGCCCTGGGGAAGCCCAGGCAGCACAAGGGAGGTGGAGAGGGTGTGTTCTGGCCAGGCTGACCTTAGACAGGCCTGGCAGAGGGTGTGTCGGGCAAGGGACAGAGAGGACTTGGGCTTCAGCCTCTCAGTGTGACCTTGGCAGGTGTCCCTTCCTCTCTGGCTTCTGTCCTGTGCTCCATGTCCCTCAGCTCACAGACTGGTACACCCGGGACAGGGTGCCCAAGGCACCGGGCCCAGGATGACCAAGTGATAGGGAAGGGACACACTCACTGAGGAAGTGCCCAGGTGCCCAAGGCCTGGAGCGCATCCCACTCAACACTGCCTGGAGCCTTGGGGGTTTCTGGGGACACCTCAGATGTCGAGAGCCTGCGACTCCTAAAGAACCTTCAACACTCCACACGCTGAGAGCTGCCTCCCCTCCCGTGTGGCTGTGGGCACATGGACTGGGTGTGGCGCCAGACCCAGGCCTACTCTGTGCCGCACACAGTAGGCGCCCTATGAACGCCAGTGGCTCACTAAGATCATCCGGCCCAAGCTGTTCCTTCCCCTCCCCCAGGCACGAGCCCACCTCTACATCTGCCAGCGCGGCATCCAGAGCCAGCTTCCCAAGTGTCCCCAGGAACCAGTAACAAAGCCCCTCGAGTCCCGGGAGGGGGAGGGGCCCTGCTCCTGCCTCGAATACCCCAGGTCCCCTCCAGACCAGTCCGTCCCTCTGCACTTGAATAAGCGACTGGGGGGTGATGGGTGGGATGTCTGTCCCCCAAGACCTTGAGGTCAGGGTCAGTGGATCTGGCCAGGGCCAGCAACAGTGCCACCACAGCCCCACATCCTGGTTCTGCTGTGGGGCGAAGGTCCCAGGTGCGACAAAGCTCACTCAACCTCTTTCTAAGGTGGGGCCCAGCAGCCAGCTGGGGAGGGGGCTCCAGAGCCACCGTGCCCAACCCCCAGCCTCTGTACCCCACTCACAAACAGTGGGTCCCCAGGCCCGCTCTGGGCCCCCAGGTGAGGGCAGCTCATTCCAGCTCCCTGGCAGCACCTTGGGGACAGTCAAGGGTGTCAGGTCAAAGAGAGAAAAGCAGGGGGGTCCCTGGAGCCTCAGCTGTCCTCTGACCCCTCAGTGTCCTGACCAAGGTGGGGTAGCTCAGGGTTAGGGATGCGAGCAGGAGAAGGGGAACCTTCTTTAGAACTTGTGCACCACCCTTATCCCCTTCTGCCAGGGGCCCTGGCACTGCGGATGGGGGCGCGGGAAGAAAGGTAGCGGGGGCGGGGGTGTAATAAGGTCTGTGTCTTGGGGGCTGAGGGGCGGGTCTACTTCATCTCCCTGCGCCCCCTTCCCAAACAGAGCAGGCAGGGGAAATCCGAGACCTCCTGCCAGGCGCCCCGCGGGGGGTGTGTGGCCGCCGAGAAGACGGCGTGCCGGGGACGGACCCTGCGCCCTGCCACCTGCCGGGTGGAAGGACAGCCGGGATGCTGGGACCTCCGCGCCGCGCACACCCACCCTTCGCACCCCCTGTCCCCGGGGCGCCGCCTGCCCCGGGCGCCGCTGGTCCGCTGCCCCCACCCGTTTCCTCGGAGCGGCCGCGGGTCGAGCAGGTCCCCCGCGCCCCTCACCTCGCGACACGCAGGAGCCCATCACCATCACGGGGCCGCGGGGCCGCGCCGTTGCGCCTGGGGTGCGACGGACCAGGGGCTCATGTCTCCTCCGCCCGGGGTACGCGTGGCGCTGGCGCAGGGCGGGGGCCGGCGACGGGCGACGAGCGACAGACGACTGGCAGGGGCCGGGGCTCGGGCTGCGCGCTCTCGGCCTCGCTCGCGCCCGGGTCGTCCCCGCCGCCGCCTCGCGTGTGGCGCAGGCTGCTGCCAGGGGCGGTGACACCGCGGGGCGGGGCGGGGCGCGCAGGCAGGGAGGAGGAGGGGTCCGGAGGGGAGGAGGGGAGGAGGGGGAATGAGGAGGGGAGGGCAGGGGAGAGGAGGGAAAGGGAGCGGAGGGGAAGGGAGAGGAGGGGAAGGGAAGGGAGGGACCCCCCCCACCCTCAACCCTCCTCGTACTTGTCTCAGACCTGGGCGGGGCCCCGGGGCAGTTTGCGGGGACCTCGCTTTTGCTCAGGCCTCCGGCACCAACCTGAGGCTGAAGGTCAGCGCAGGCAGCAGGGTGGGAAATTCGCTGGCACTGGGAGCCTAAAGTAAACCTGAATTTAACAGCAGTGACCGGGTTCCTGAGCTGCACAAGTAACAGTAACTCCAGGCGCGTGTTCTGCAGAGGGAGGCACTGAGGGTCCTGACGTCGTGCTTTGACGTGTGAGGTCAGTGCCTTTGACCTTGGGCTCCTCACATGGGGGCCGCTGGTCCAGGGTGGGGGTACAGAGGGTGCACTAGTGGCCTCAGCGCTGGACAAAGGAGGTGTGGCAGAGACTGAAGGGGTCAAGGGCTGCCTCTCAGGGTTTATCTAGGGCAGGGTAAACTGAGGCACGAGTTTTTGTCTCCATCCCGGGTGGCCTCCAGCGGGGCACCAGCGGCTCCATTTAATCACACACACACTGGGACACTCACACTCAGCCACGCGTAAGCACACACGCTTCCATGTGTACCTCCCCACCTCACACACGCACATACTTCTGCACACTCACATTTGTGGACATATTTACACATGCATTTGCACACACACGCACACACACACCGGCTCGGGGAGGGCTTGACTGGGGGTCCCTTAGCCAACCCTTCCGGTCTGAAGCACCCCAGTGTCTGTAGCACACGCACTTGGACCTATGCCCCCTCCCCTGTCCTCCTGCCGCTGCAGGTGCCCCCCCCCACGATGACAGATTTGGGGCTGGGCACTGGGGTGTCACCGGAGGCTCAGCTCCCTTGTGCTGGGTGACCTTGGCGAGGTGCTTGACCTGTTAGCTGCGGATAAAAACATCACCTGATGATACTGCTATGAGGGCTAGGGAAATAATCCAGGCAAAAATGACCGACTCACAGTAGGTACTTAACGCTAAAATTAAATAGTCAGCCCTCGGGGTCTGCAGGATCTACATTTCCTTAGATTCAATCACCTGCAGGCTAAAAATCTCCAAAAAACAATAAATGAGTCTTTACTGCATATACACTGATTTTTTTTTTCCCTTGCCTCCCCCACCCCTTTGGTGGTATTGGGGAGTAGATCCCCAGCCTTTGCACTGAACTTGCCCAGTCATTCTTTTTTACTTTTTATTTTAAGACAGGGCTTCAATTATTGCTAAGTTGCCCAGGCTGGGCTCAAACTTGTGATCATCTTGCCTCAGCCTCCCAGAGAGCTGGGATTACAGGCACGCACTACCACACCTGGCTTTCCCTTGTCTTTATTCCCTGCACAATACAGGGAAACAACTATTTGCAGCATTTAACCTAGAAATGATTTGAAGCATACAGGGTGTAGGTTGTAAGCAAATGCTATGCTGTTTTATATAAAGGACTGGAACATCCAAAGATTTTGATATCTTTGGATGATGGGGATCTTGGAACTAACCCCTCACGGACTCTGGTGCAGAACTGTAGTAGTTTGTTTTGGTTTTTTGAGACAGGGTTTCACTATGTACGCCAGGCTGGTTTTGAACTCACTATGTAGCCCAGACTGGCCTTGAACTCATGGCGATCCTCCTGTCTCAGCCTCCTGAGTGCTGGGATTACACACATGAGCCACCACACCTGGCTCAAGTGGGGACTAAGAATGACAGCAACAGAAGTCTGCTGCTCTGTCACCTCACCCAGCTTCCTACATGCAGGGAGACACGTAGGAGACACCTCTGAAGCACCTACTGTGTGCCAGTGGGAAGAAGCCAGAAGCACCTGTCTTTGAGTGAGTACCATGTCAGGTGCAGCCGCTCAGAGCCCTCGTGCTCTGCCCTCCAAGTCTGGCCTTGCCGAGGGCTGGTGGCTCTGTGCTGGCTCTGTGGGGACCCAGGCTGAGGAGGCAGTGTCCTTTTTCTCATTCCTGGCATGGAGTGGCTGGGGCTGGCTTGGAGGAAGGGCTCTGACTCACTGTGATGCAGGACAGTCGTCATAGTTGCTGGCAGCCCGACAGCTCCAGGGCACAGGGGACAGAGGGGGACCCCTGCGGAGAGGACAGGCAGCTCACAGCGGAGGGAACGGGCGGCTCCATACAGGCTGAGGCAAGAACAGGGGAGTGGATGAGGCTCAGTCACCAACTGGGGATGTAGCTGGGATGGCGGGGTGATTCTGCCCTGCCCACCCCGTGCTTATGCTGGTCAGCCCCATATTAACCCAATCCACTCAGTGTACACGCTGCGACTCAGAGAGCGGCGGAGGTCTGCCAAGGTCACACAGCAGATCAATGGCAGAATGAGGACTAGAACTCAGATCTCCTGCCCGCAGCCCAGCCCTGGCACCAGCCTGAGCCTGGGCCCTGCGGGGGTGGGCGCTCCCTCCTGGCGTGTCCACATTCACCTTCCCAGTCCTTGGAGTTCTGCTGAAGCGGACGATGTCCAGACAGCTCCGAGAAGGGTGGCTGTCCTCTGGGGCAGGCTGCCCTCTCCCGGCTCACCTCGTCTGCCCCGTGACCTTCCACTGCTTCCCTCAGTGCCCTCCGGCCAGGCAGGAAGGGGCGGCCAGGCCACGCCCTTCCCACCTGGCTTCCCATTCTCTCTCCTCGTCTTGGGTATCCAGGGAGCGCCCCCTCCTGCAGGCTGCCCCGCTTGCTCCAGTTCATTCGTGGTCACTCAGTAGCTCTGAATGCCAGCCCTGCTCTGGGCACTGGAGCGTGGAGAGAGACGCCGCAGGGCTCGGTTGGAGAGAGATTAATCAGGACCGCGGGAGCCGCCACAGGATGGATGCGGCCAGTGCCTGCCAGGCATCCTGGGGGCAGGGCGGGGACACTTCCCTTCCGAGGAGAGGCTCAGGGTCAAAGCTGATGGCGCTGGATCCCCTGCCAGCTGAGTATATGAGAAAGTCCTTTTGCCAAGGGTCATGGGGGCAGCCTCCAGGCAACAGCGACCCTGAAAGTGCACTTCAAAGACTGGGCGGGATGTTGACAGGCTCTTTGTGCATGAAGGTTTTGGAGGCAGGGACATCTCAGGGCACCAGGGCACTGGCGTTTGGGGGACAGTGAACAGCTGCTGCCCTTCTCAGACCTCCGGCGTCCCCTTGGGAGGTTAGAGGCGGACAGGCAGAACAGTGCGGTGCTGGGCAGACCTGGGTTTGGGTCCTGTGCCCAGAATGATGCGTAGCGGGCACTCAGTGTATGTGGACTGAATGCAGGAGGACGAGGCTCGCCCAAGGCCCCATGTCTGGGAAGCAGCCACAGCCAAGCCTGAGTCCCACTTGCGCTCACGCAGCACACACACGCGGAGCCCCGGCGCTGTCTGGTCTGAGATGGCGCTGCTGACTGGAACTCACGGTGCCGGTGGGGGAGGCTGGCAGTGATCCAGATAGGAGCCAGGGTCCCTAAGAACCACAGCCCGGAGGTCCAGGGAGCCCTTAAGAGTCAGAGAGAACTCGGGCGTGGTGGCACACCCCTTTAGTCCCAGCACTCGGGAGGTTGAGGTAGGAGGAGCGTTGTGAGTTCGAGGCCGGCTTGGACTACAACGTGAGTGCGAGGCCGGCCTGAGCTACACAGTGCGACCCTGCCTCAAAAAACTAGGGCTAGGAGTTTGGCTCAGTGGCTTAAATGCCTGTCTGGCAAGCGTGAAGCTGTGAGTTCAATCCCCGGTACCGAAAAAAAAAAAAAAGAGAGAGAGAGAGAGAAACCTGTCCCCAGTCCTGGCACCACTGGAACATCTGGACGCACCGGGAGGGCTCAGCCCGCAGCAGAAGGATCACTGGGTGTGGCCAGGCAGGAGGGAGGGGCTGCCGGGCCTAGAGCACAGCCCAGGTGGGGGCGGGGTTGGAGGTGGGGGGTGGAGGGTGGGGCATGGAGGGTGGGGGTGGAGTCCGGTCCTCGTGGAAAGAGAGGGCTTGGACTTTGTCACAAAGCAGCGGGCAACTCACCCTTTTCCTCTCTGCGAAGTGCACTGCCATCTGTCACTGTATGTGTGTGGGTCCCCCTTTTTCTCTGGTCTGGGCTGGAGTTGGGGGCCTTCCCAGGAATCCCAAGAAGGAAGGCCACAGACTGACCTCAGAGTGTGGCCATTCTCAGTGGAGAGTGGATCTGTTTGTCACCTGACCCCGCTCTCTGGACCTGCAGGTCTGATGGTCATCATCTGTCCTTACCCCCAGAACAACCAGCCGGATGGAGGAGGCAGGGTAGGGAGAGAGAGAAGGGAAGCCCTCGGCGTGCTCGGGAGGCAGAGCGCACAGGGAGCGTCAGGCCCGAGGGAAGAGACGCCTGCTGTCCTGGGACACGGGGAGAGACCAACCCCCGCCAGGGGGAAGCCTCTGCCTGCGGAGCAAAGGGGGGACACTGAGGTCTTCTCCAGAGCGGCTGGTCCAGGACTCAGAGGTTGGCGTCCTGCCTCCCAGGTGTCGGGGTCTCCGCAGGCGGGAAGAGGCCCCTGGTAGGACGGAGGCGGAGAGGCAGAGGGAGCGCCTGGAGCTGACCGTGTCATGCCTCGGGTGGCCACTGGGGGGCAGCCTGAGACAACGCCATCCTTCCTTCCCAGCCTTCGTTTCCCTTCCTCCCTCAGCTAACTGACCCAGAAAGTACCACGCTGGCAACTGAGACCGGGCCAGGGCTCAGGGCTGTGCACGCCACACCCTGCACAACTGAGCTGGGCGCAGGCGGAGGGGACCAACTCTCTCATGTGTGGCGATGTCTGTGCTAGGACGGGACTCAGGCCTCAGCGCCAAGGTGGCATCTTCCCTAAGCTGTGCCCCGCCAGGGTTCCCCCACCTTTTCCTGGTTGGCACAGTCTCCCAGAGGCTGGCAGTGCTCTTGGTCTCCGCAGTACCTGGTCCTGACTGCCACTGTACGGACTTTAGCAGCAGAGCTGGGACCTGAACCCTGTAGCCTGTGGGACTCTGCGCTCCAATCTGGAGGGCTCAGATGCTAAGTGCTACTTCTGGAAACTTGCTGGGGTTCTCAGGGACCAATGGTTGGAGCTTTTGGGGGAACTTGGGAGACTCTGGGATGTGCCTCCTCCCAGGTCCAGGTGTAGGACTGGGGCTTTCCAGCTGGAGTCGAGTCAGAGCCTTCCCCAGACACTGGCTGGGCTAGGTGGGACAGAAAGAGACAGAAGGCAAGCCCCCAGTCTGATGGGGGAGACAGCGAGGGAACACCAAGTCATATAGAAGAGACACAGCCACCCCAACAGGCCCGTCCTCAGTGCGGGGGACCCTAGGATGAAATCAGGGCTGCACAAGCTGTGAACGGCTCCCCACAAGGCCACAGCACACACATGTGTCCTGGAGTCCTACCTAAGAGGTGTGGCCCGTCTCCCTCCCTCATCCATACTTTCAAGTAGAGCCTGCAAGGTGTTAGCTGCCCCAATGATAGGCTGGGCTGAGAGGAAACAGGTCAGGTCCCGCCCCCTTGGAGACTGAAGCTGGGGCCTGTTGGCAAATCATGGCCCACAGATTGTTCTTGTAAATGAAGTTTGTTTTTTTTTGTTTTTGTTTTTTTGGTTTTTTTTGGTGGCACCAGGGATCAAACTCACAACCTCCAAGCAGGCACTTAAGCCACTGAGCCAAACTTACAGCCCTAGGTTTTTTTTTTTTTTTTTTTTTTTTGTGGCACTGGGGATCAAACTCCCAACCTTGCACCTGCCAGGGCAGGTGCTTAAGCCCCTGAGCCAAATTCCCAGCCCTGGTTTTTTGAGGCAGGGTCGCACTATGTAGCTCAGGCCAGCCTTGTGCTCACGTTGTAGCTCAAGCCAGCCTCGAACTCACAACACTCCTCCTACCTCAGCCTCCCAAGTGCTGGGATTAAAGGTGTGCACCACCACACCGAACAATAAAGTTTTATTTAAACACATCTGTGCTCATTCGTTTGCCTGCTGTGTATGGTTGTGCTGTCCTACAACTGTGGCGTTGTGACTTGCACAGAAAAGATTTGCCAATGTCTATTTTACGGCCTGGCAGAGGAGGAAATACAGTGACAAATCATGAGCCACACCAGGCAGGGCACAGTAGGGTCAGGGTTTGAGACCTACCTAGGGTGAGACTAATCATTTCTTTGTTTTGTTTTGAGATAGAGTGTCACTATGTAGCTCAGGCTGGCCTTGATCCTCCAGGTGATCCTCCTGCCTCAGCCTCCCATGCTGAGCTAACAGGCATGTGCCACCAACCACACTTGCATGGCTAACCATTTCTTGTCACTTCCATCCCGTGGTACCCTGAGCAGGTCGGCCAGGCAGGATGGGGCAGCACAGGACAGTTGGCCCTTGTGGAGGTCACACCATGGCTGGAGTCTTCTCTTGGGTTGGAACTTATGTCAGGTAGGGCTGATGTGTTCATCTTTTGTCACCTTCTCACCTGGCCTCACATCTGGTCATGAGCATCTCCTGGCCCATCGATGTCCATCTGCCCTCAGCTGCGGGGTGCGCACCCCGGGGAGCAGGCAGGAGACGGAAGCGCTGCCTTTTACAGATGCCACAGAGGAAAGCCATGCGCGATGAGTTGGCCCGGGCTTGTTCCGCATCCTCCACGAGGCCTTGATGTTGTGGGAAAGCCCCGGATGGTGCTCAGGACCCCGGGGTGCTGGCCCGGGACTCATTCGGGCACGTCTGCCTCCCCCCGGGCCTCTGTGTGTGTCTCTGTGCCCGAGAGGATCAGGCGCACGGGGCTGTGAGACCTGCCGGCCGCACGCTGGGGCTCGCCCGACCCTCTGCAGGCCTTGGTTTGCCTCTGTAAAATGGGGAGATGAATGTGGGGCCCTCCTACACTCCCGGGGCTGCTCCCAGGCCAGGGAGATCACAGGTGGGAAAGCCCTTTGAGCTCGGTGGAAGAAAGGAGCTCTGTAAACCTAGGGGGTTATTAGGCTGGCCCTCGCGGTTCAAGCGTGGGCTCTCAGCCCAGAGATGTGGCAGTGCTCGGTCTGGCCAGCAGAGGGCACTGTGGGGAAGCCGGGCCGATCCCAAATTGGAACCCACTGGGTTCTTCCAAGAACACCTGCCGGGACCCTGTGGGGCACCAAGCCTGTGACGCAGGGCGTGGGGACGTGGGCATGAGTGAAGGGAACCCGAGATGTCCCAGCCCAGTGATGGGGTGGGCGAGTGGTGACGGAATCTTAACCCAGAGTGAGACGGGCGCTAGGGTGGGCGCTAGGCAGGCACAGGGACCCCGCTTCCCTGGGACAGAGGTGTGCGCTGGAGATTCAGGGGGAGCTTACGGGGAAGTCAAGTCTGGCTGCCTGGGATCAAATACCGGCTCTGTCACCCATGGGCAAGTCCCCTCCCCTCTCTGGGCTTCAGGTTCCTCTTGGGTAAACAGAAGAATAATCATCCACCCTTCCAGAGCATGCATGAGGACCACCGAGCGAATCCTGGGTAGCACTTCTCAGGACCCTGACTGTCATTGTTACAGACCCCTGTCGTGGTCTGAGGGCGATAGTGCAGCCGGGCGTGGTGGTAGTCTATAATTCCAGCACTGTGGGAGGCTGAGGCAGGAGGGTTGCAATTTCAAATCTAACGTGGGCAATTTGTGAGATCCTGCCTCAAAATAAAAAGGGCTGGCTCAGTGTAAAGGCCCTGGGTTCAATTCCTAGTACTGTGCTGGGAAAAAAGAAAAAAAAATGCAGTAGCAGAAACCACGAGGGGTTCGAGTCCACTTGGGAGGTGCCAAGGTGAGGATGGGGCCGGGGAGCACAAGCCAGGGGAAGGGGTGTCCTGACTGGGGAGGGAATTTGCAGGAAAAAACCCAACACGCCTGCTTGGCGCCCTTGGGCCCCTTCAGCCCCTCCCTGAGTGTCGCCCTCAGTTGTCTCAGCCTCGGTCTCTCCCTCTGTAGAATGGGTGATGGCCCCTGTGTGACAGGGCTTTGGAGGGTCCCAGGCTGGCGTGGCTTGGGCAGAGCGTGAAAGCAGTGCCCTTGGCCCTGTGAAGGGGCCAGAACTGACTGTGTCCCGAGCCACCAGCCCTTTTGTTTGAAAAATAAGTCTGAAAGGAACCCCCCCCCCAATATAAACAGAGCCCAGCTGCCTCCGTGCTCAGCCCTGCCCTGCCCAGCCCTGCCCACTCTGCCTTTCCAACCCAAGCTGGAGGGGTGGGGGCTGGAGAAGCCAGGCTCTGGGAAAGCAACCGCATAGAGGTGCTCGAAGTGGGGCAGTGGAGGTGGGGAAAGTGGACTCCAGGACAGGCCCTGTCCACAGTGGAAATGCGGAAGTCAGAAATGCAGGGGAGCTGGACATGGTGGCACATGCTTATAATATCAGGATTCAGGCTGAGGCAGGAGAATCTCTTCAAGTTCAAGGCCAGCCCTGGCTACATTGTGAGTTCAAGTGCAGCCTGGACTGCATAGCAAGACCCTGTCTAAAAAAAAAAAAAATAGCAACAATAACAAGAAAAGGAGTGGAAGGAACAGGGGGATGGGCATAAGACCCACAGAGGAGTACCAGGACAATTCCAGTCAAAATAAAAATCCTAGCTGGCCATGGTGGTGCATGACTATACTACCAGTGCTCAGGAGACTAAAGCAGGAAGATTGCCTTGAGTTTGAGGACAGCCTGGGCTACCTAGTGAGTTCAAGGCCAGCCTGAACTACATACCGAGACCGTGTCTCAAAAAACTAAACGTAAATGAATAATGAATAAATACATTCTTAGAACTCTGAGCTTCTCGCTGTACATACTTCTTACGTACAGCCAGTTTAAAAAGTGAGGATTCTTCTGAGGGCCTTTGTTCTGGGGGAAACTGAGGCTCCAAGAGGCTGTGCTGGGACTCCAGATTCTATCTACCAGAGATAGCACACTATTGGGGTAGTGCTCGTGATGCGGGCTCTCTGTGTGGGAGGCCTGGGTCCAGAGAGGAGGGAGAATGGGTCAGTGAAGGTTTTGCTCGGTCTGGTCCCTCCGGGGGCCTGGAGCTTCGGTGACATTCCAGGGCCCGGCTGGGCAGGAGAGGGGTCAGGGCTGGGCTGTCCAGGGTGAGGGCCGTGGCGTGCTGGAGGCCAGGTGGCAGGGGGCAGGGAGAGACTCGGAAGGGCTGCAGACTCCTGGCAGGGGCTGTCCAGCGGCGCCTGGCCCCACCCTGGCTGGCTCTGTCTATCCTTTGTGGGCCTGAAGTCTCTTTCAGCTCTTGGAAACTCTGGGTCTCCCTACACCGTCCCTTCTTGCTGGGCGCTGTTCCGGGGGTAACCTCTCCAGGGTACCCCATTTGCTCACCCGTTTCTTCCTGTTTCTCCACTGAAACTCAGGCCGGGCCTCCTGGGACGGGGAGGGTCTACAGGGTGAAGACAGCAGCTTGCTGAGTGGAAGGAGGGCAAATCTGCTGTGACCAGGGAGTGAGCCTCATCTGTCTCAGCCAGCAGGTGGCCAAGAGGCCATGGGCTTGCTGGGCCTGGCGTGGACTCCATGCTCAGAGAAAGTTCGCCAGTGACCTCTCACAGCCTTGTCTCACCCCCTCACTTCTCATGCGGGAAACCTGGGCTCAGAGAGGGTGTGGGCCCTGTCGTGGGTCACACAGCCCCAGAGAAGCTGGGCTGGTGCCACCCCAGGGTGGATCCCTTGGGGCAGCTCCATTGTGCTCTCCCCAGCAGGAAATTGCTGCACTCAGCAGCCCTGGCAGAGAGGAGAAACGAGTTTGGCTACGTGACTGGCAGGCCCCAGAGGCCGAGCCAGGCCTTGCGCCCGGAAAACAACCTGCTGGGTGGGCAGCAGGCAGAGGCCTCCTGGCTTGGAGCAGGGGAAGTGGCCGAGGGGCGGCTTCCCCGGCGCTGGGAGGAGGCCTCACGGTCGGCGCCCTGACCCTGCCACTGAGGGGGCGGCATGTGGTGGGTGGCGAGGCCCTGGTGCCAGCAGCCCCTGGCTGGCCTGCGCAGGATCCTGTAGGCTCGCGGGTTTTGGGTGGGCAGCCACAGGGGAGGGAGGCTCAGCAGGCCCCGCCAAAGGGGCTGAGCCCCTGCAGAGCCCCCCAGCAGGGGATTTAGTGCGTTCGTGTGGCATCTCCCCCAGGCTCGCAGGTTGACTCTGTGCTTGGCCGGGAGGAGAAGGCTCTGCAGCTCAGCCAGGGACCACAGGGAGGACCTTGAATCCCAGACCCACCAGGAGGCCAAGGGGAGCCGTGGAAGGCTGCAGTCCAGGACCAAGGTGCTGGACAGGGCCAGGCTGGAGGCTGGAGGCCAGTGGGACATGGGTGAAGCCAAGGTATCAGAGGAGGCCACACTTCAGCACCAGCAGGGCTCTGGGAGGAGAGAAGGAGGAGGAGGTTTAATGGAAGCTGGCACATGCCTGCAATCCCAGGACTGGGGGAAGCCAAGGGCACCCCCTAGGAGATGCGGACGGCGGGCATTGGGCAGAGCCTCAGCTGCACAGGCTGCTGATTCTGCCACTGTGAACCGCTGCTTACGGAAACGAAACTCAGGATGGTGACCAGGAGAAAACGGCCTGCCTGACTTACAGGAACTGCCCCAAGACGGGGCAGCTGCAACCCCAAGCTTGACTCCAAACTTCTGCAGGTCACAGCTCCATGAGCTGTGGGGACAGCGAAACAGGGCCACGTGGGGACATCTGCTGACTCACCCCAGGCTCTCCCTCGGACTCTCAAAGCCCCAGCTTCCTCATCTGTGACACAGGCTCTCGTGGCACTGGCCCCGGAGGACTGGCGCCAGGGGTGAAGGACCCTGTGGAGATGCGTGGCACACATGCAGCACCCAGGACACGCGGCTGCCAGCAGACACTGCAGCAGTGTCACACAAGCCCTGAGAGGCAGATGCGCTGCGCCCATTGTGCAGAATCGGGAAACAGAGGCTCAGGGAGGCTCCAGGGACTTGCCACGGTCACCCTGTAACCGTGGCTTCTCTGGCTTCTCTGCAGGGAGACGGGTGGGAGGGTGGGGAAGCAGGTGCAGGACCCATCTGCCCTCTGCTTGGTTTGAGGAAGTGGGGACCCACACTTTCCTCCCAGCCCTCCTGGCCCCTCTTCCCTCCCCCACCCCAAGGCAGGCCCCACAGGGGTTAGGGTTAGGGTTAGGGTTAGCACCCAGGAAGCAACTGTCTGACTCTGGCTCTACCCTGGGTCTAACTTGGGTCCTTCCTGCCCTAGCCACAGCCCATTTCCTATCCAGCAGCTCCTGGGGTGACGGACAGCAGCCATCCTTACACCAATGTGGAAGAGGCGTTCACCAACGCTGCATCGAGGCACCGTGCTTTCTGGCCCAGTGGGTGGCCTGGTGCCCTGCCAGCTGGCCTTGGATGGGAACCGCAGTGCCTCCCACTCAGCAGGGTTGCCATGGGTCCAGGACTGCTGGACTGGAGTCGTCCTCTTCTGCTGTCCCTCTGGTGCCCAAACCCAGCAGGGCCCAAGTCTTGAGTGCCACCTGGAGCCAGGCAGAAGCCAGCCCGTTCTGCACACCTGGCCAGATGAGCGGGCGATGGAGCCAGGAGCCAGCTCACGGCTTGGGTGTAAACAGCAGCCCAGTGGGAAGTTGGCAGCCGCCTCCTCCACCCGCTCCCGGCCCCCTCCCGGGAGCCCCACCCCCGGGGGAAAGAGGGTGCCCCAACTTGCCGGAGGAGTTTCCACCCCACACCTGTGCCCACACTGGGCGTGTGCAGAGGTGACGGCTGGGGGCCACAGAGAATCTTTGTCCTCCAGAGCTGCTCCCCTCTCTACCCCCCTGGCTGGTATTAGGGAGGTGCCAGGGCTCTTGAAATGCCAAGGTCCCCACCAGCTCACTTTGGCTGCTTGCTTTAGGGCCGGTTGGCAACAAAGCAAGGACTTCCTGTTCCCACTGGCTGGGATCTGCGCCCCTCAGAGGAAGGGTACAGCTTCAGCGTTTCCAACAGGCGAAGAAAACAGGTCTCCACCAAGCTCTTGACACTGAGCCCTGGTGCCCCACTTTCAAGATGGAGAAACTGAATCTAATGCACCAGCTGCAGGAGGGCATGGACCCTCTTTGCCTTCTTTGCCCCTCGTGCACTGCAAGATCTCAGGGTATACTTGTGGAGTGGACAATTGAAGCTCAGAGAGGGCAAGTGACCCAGGTGAGGTCACACAGCCAGAAACCATCTCAAGTGGGACTCAACCCAGGCTTGCCCACCAAGGTGGAGGCATCACGCGTGCACACAAGACTGGGTGCCCACCCTGCTGCAGGACACACAAGCACGCTCCTACGCCCTGGGGATGCGCCCGTGCACACCCCCAGCAGCACCCCCGGCTGCCCGCACCGCTCCCCCGGCCAGCTCCTGCAGGTACACAAACTTCCTTCTGCGCTGGTCTCACGCCCTCTTCTGTCACCACCCCTCCTCCACACCTGCAAAAGCAGGATGAAACATGTCCCGGTCCACCCCCACAGCCTGGTGCCCTCTGCTACACTGGCGCTGCCTTGGGCCTCTCTGGAGGAGGCTTGGGAGCACAGAACAGCAGCACTACCCCCACCCACCCAGTGTCTGGAGGTGGCACAGGGAGCCCCACCCGCAGCGGTGTCACTTGTGCCAGGGGTGTCAGGGGGCTCGGCAGCTGGAAGGCAATTCTGAGAGCGGAGGCCTCTCCTGCTGGGTCTCACGGCCGAGGCCCTGGGCTCCCCTCCACTGTTTCGTGTCTCTGGCCTACATGGGGACCAGCTGGGGTCTCAGGTTCCTGCAGAGGGGGAATGACACTTGCTCTCCAAAGCAGGCTGACCCTGAGACGGGCCCTCCTGCTTCTCTGATAAGGGGCCCACGAGGCAGAGGGGCCAGGGAGGCTCGGAGGCCCTGGGAGGAGCAGGGGGTTTGTGCCCAACTCCACGCTCCCGACTTGGCCCGCAGTTGTCCGTTTGACCTCACAGCAATCTTAGGAGACAGAGGAGGTAGGCATTTATTTATTCAGTTACCAGCACCAGTCCCACTTTCTAGAGAGCTAGGACACTGACCC